>JAHZNF010002173.1:0-13006 GCA_027744215.1 Troglopedetes dispersus
ATATCAATCTTCCCAAAATATACTCGTTCATCAATGGCTGTCGACTAGGTATATTTAACGATTTAATGTAAGTTTCTTAAAAAACAAATAAGTTTACGGAATTGAAGCAAATTATACGCATATAAAATATTATGCTTAGGATATGACTCAGCCTTTTTTTCATTTTCATCATTTGCATAATACAAAGAAACGGATACAACCAAATTCTTATTAGCAGTTAATTTACATTTGAATGGGAGATAATATGAGAGAGGAACTTGAGTTTTAGCAGCGAATAAGATATAGGATGAAAAACATCATTACGCTTAGGTTTTGATTCAGTTTTCTCTACGCATACCGCTACAATTATTAACGCTATATCCAAAATACCAATGTAGTAGCAGGTCGAGGTCGGAAAAGTTTGAAACAAAGTATTTGAATAAATTTAATGTACGTTATATTATGCAAGTTCTATTCCATTTGTCTGGATATTGGTTTGTTGTGAGTGAGACTGAGACGATTTCTCATCTTGGTTTCATAAGAACAAAAAGTATAACAATTGAATAATAATCCTTTCCCCCAAAATAACTACAGGACACTTTGGCACGACTAAATGAGAGAACCCCACTTCTACAAACAATAGATGAGCTGTCCACAGGGATGATGGGGAATCATTGTATGGGTCAACGAAACAACTACTACATGCTGACAGGTGTCAAGCTGAGCACGGAACAATTTTACCTCGTAATGGAGAAACTAGATATGACTTCATCATACCTTTATAAGATCAAGAGCATTGAGAGACATGCCAGCATGCGAGGTAATAAAAACCAAACCTTAATAAAGTTCTGATAATTTACAGTAACAATTTGAGTGCGATCTAGATTATTAGAGTCTCCGCGAACTAAGCCTATTGCCTGCTTCTGTAATGCACACTTCAAACATGAGTTAGATTAATTGGAAACTAATTAGTGATACAAATTTCGAAATTACTGAAGTAATCACTTGTAGAGTTACTTACAATTATAATTTCGATGCGTCGAAATTTCAGAGCCTTCTGGCTTCAAATCTGTCACCAGTTTCTCTGTAAGATGCTTCATACATGAGATACGGTCATTAAACTTAATACGCAATCTAATTACGCGACTTATAACTACAATACAGAAACAAGTTCCTTACAATTACAACTTCACAAAAATCTAAAAGAACACTTCCTAAAGAACTTATTCAACTCCGTTCACAGGTTTACTGTTAGGTGCTTCAATCACAAATTACGAAATTCCATACCTAGGATCATTCGCGTCTGTACAAACAATTTATAAGGGTCATTTATTTAAAATAAATGAAATAAAACAAAGAACCACTTTTGTGATGCTACTTTCGGATGAAAAATGGTCAAAAGTAATGCACCGTCATTAATCATAGTTTATGGTGTACAGAAGTACATAAAGCACACCCACAAGGAAACGCCATACTCCCGTGAACATTCCCATTTTTGTGGCGTGCCAGTTTCCAACTATCAACTATATACCTTTCTTATTTGTTGCTAATATGATTCGAAATAAGTAAATGCTTTGATTAATTGAGATTTTTTTCTTTACGAAACCAGGCCAAGAGGACTTCCTGGATGTATACACATATGCTCTAAAAACTATCGAGGCACTCAAGGACGACTTCCCTCTCAGGGATGTTCGATTGCTGATCCATGAATCTAATGATGTCCTTTCGAAATCCCAGAAAAGTCCCGGAGGTATCGGGGCACAGCAAAGTTTTTACGGTGGTCCCACAACAGTTTACACGCTCGAAAGTAATATGAAGCTGACTCCAAGACATTTGACCAGCATTGAAGAACTCCGTAGCGAGCCATGGTTCTTTCACCCGTACACCTCCTCCACTTCCAGTGACTCTCCGGATGAAGTGGCAAAGGAGATTGCCAAAAACTTTTTCAAAGTTGAGGGAAATAGCTCGTCTAACACCAGCAGATCCCATTATCATCGCAACAAAATGATGGACAAAATGATGTTTGGAGATGCGTACTTCACATGGCCGTACTTTGATTGCCGAGCCCACCGCCTCCAAGAACAGCAGCAACAGCAGCAACTACAAATGCGGTCCCGGGCAAACTATTATTACCACCGTCGACGTGATCTTTTCTTCCTCACTCATGTTGACCAAGGACAAAAGCGACCAGAGGAGTTGGTGAGACGGGGCAATAATGGTGCCAATAATCATTATCATCATAACGAAAACACTGACGAGAGTAACAAAGAAGATAAGAATCCCACGCTCAACCATACGCATACATGGTTGGCTTCATACACTGCATGGTTTCCCATCGGTAGTCTGAAAGAGAATAAAAGGTACGGGCCAGTCATTTAGAGGGATTTTCCACGCTAAATGTCAATTACAGAATCAAACCTGCCTTTCCCCGAAAATCCTTTTTAATTTGATTTCATAGATGTATTAATAATAATACCAGTTGGTGTTTGTTATGAGGATCTTTTTGTGTTAACGGGCAATAGCCATTCTGGTTATTGCCAGGATCAATTCCATTGTGATCTATCCCTAATGTTCATCATGGTAATGATGTATGTGAAATCATGGATTTATTTAGCTGGTGATAATAAGATATAAGCATTGCTCTATATTTCAGTTTCGGTGAGCTCAGTGTTGATATTGAGCTTACCCGTTTTGACATTAACCAATGTGGTTTTGAGGATAATGATGAGATCGAATCTGATCAAGCTTTCGCTAACCCTCTGCATTACTTCCGGGATACACATAAATGTGACCGAATCAATTTTCCACCAACTTCCAAGGTTCGTTTCATTATTTTTTTCTCATTGCGTTTTGCGTGCTCAGCCGATATTGATTTGATAAAGATTATAGAAGCACGTACAAATAGGTGCACTCCTTGAAACAACATTGTCACAATATTGTTCGTGGAAAATTCATCAGGAGGCAGAATATTTGGAGCACATTATGCAGTCTTTTTTTGTATTACAAATTATATACATTGCATGTAGCAGATATTACAAACACAAACATCATATCGATAAATCAATAATAAAAAGTTACAATTGCAAGTACGGAAAGAATATTTGGAGCACATTATGCAGTCTTTTTTTGTATTACAAATTATATACATTGCATGTAGCAGATATTACAAACACAAACATCATATCGATAAATCAATAATAAAAAGTTACGATTGCAAGTACGGAAAAGTTTAAGAACAATTTCGGGAAATTCTCTAGATTTGGTTCATCGTTGACCCGAGCTTTTCATGCATGTAACGTAGATTGCAGGATATTTTAAAAACATGAGGTTACGTGGACTGCCGTGCAGACGGCCATGTAACTAGCTACACGTTGACATAATTAGCCGAGCAAGTATTAGTATAATGTAATGTTATCAACTTCTTTTAGTGCCATTTTCGTCCTGGAAAAGGATGGAGACTTGGAAGCTACGAGTGCAGATGTGTCGATAACACTTATGCATACCTAAAAAGCCTAAAAAATGTGATTGCTGGCTACAGCGCGGAAGGTATGTACATTTCTGAGATACGAAATGACTGCTACTTCGGTTGTATGCAATTTCAGGACAATTTAACTATTTTGTTTTTTTCTGACTTTAGTCCACGTATTATTTTTTCATTGTGTGTTGTATCAACTTGTAGTAGTGCTTCATCATTAAATTTAATTACAGAGTGAGAATAAAAATTGTGGTTTTGTTTTTCCTTCCTCGTCGTAATTCTATAGCCGCTTGGGATACGTGGGTTTTCAACAAAACAAACGGGAACGACTCGGTCCTGTATCCTGTGATCGTTGCATGCAAAAATTGTCCTTTGGGTTGTGATAACTGTGATGAAGGGATCTCATGCCTTGCTTCTATTAGTTGGATGTTCAGGTTCGTGTTTTCCCTTTTTTATTGTACTTGTATGAACCCTGCAAGATGTGCGTCATATGCGTAAGTAATACTTAACTGTAATTAAAATGTTTTGTTTTGGCTGACGGAGCGAGTAAAAAAGAACAGACAAAAAACAACTACTTTTGTGTAATTTTGTTTTAATTACAACAATGTAAACGTCGAGAAAAATACAAAGCTACATGAGCCACACACAATGTACACTTAATATATGTGTAGGTAAAAAATTATAATGGGAAAAAACCTTTGGTGCTTTTTCTCAGTATTTATGAATGTATTTTATGAAAACATTTTCTTGTTTGCATTTATTCTGATGGTATAGTATACAATAGACCATAATGTTGGCGGTGGCAGCCATTTTTTTCACTTCATTTACTCGCCAAAGTATAATAGCTCCTCAGCTCAAAATTATTATTATTACATATTATTAATTACTTCCGTCCAATTATGCAGATTGGTGCTGCTCTGTGTGTCTGCGTTTTGCTCCGTTGGCTCCTTTGCGTTGGTTTTCGTAACGTACAAATTCCGGAAAGCTCCCGTTCTCAAATCATCTTCGCCCATTTTCCATTGCATCACGCTGTTCGGATGCATGATTATGTATTCTGAGGTGAGTTTTCATCTTTTCGCACAGGTAGTTTTGTTTTCTATCATCTATCTTTGGGCCGTAGCCAACCCAAAGAAATCAAACAAGCAAAAACAAAAGAAAAACTTTTTTGTCGTGAAGTGGTACACGGTAAAAGGAAAAATTACACTTTTGTGATGTGATAGGTTAAACTTATGAGAACCACTATGTAGAACTGAAATGTATATACCGTAAATGACCAAAAGATAACCGGGCTTCCAAAGATACCCGGCTTCTAAAGATAGCCGGGGGTTGAGGCACTAAATTTGAATTTTTACCCGGCTTCAAATGATAGCCGGCTTCTAAAGATAGCCGGGGGTCGAGGAGCCAAATTTGAAATTTTACCCCGGGGTATCTTTTGGTCATTTACGGTATGTACCTTATAGATTTTTTGCGCCAACTTTCACCTTTCTCCTTTTTCCTTTCTATGAGATTGAAATAACAGATAAAAATGGCTGCTCATCTTGTGAGTTGGTTGTTCAGCATCATCATCATATTAATTATAAGTTGCAAGCAAAAAGGATTCCCTGAGTTTTTCTTTGTTGGATCATGAATTAAAGACAGGTTTGTAACATGTAAAATTTCAGATGATCGCACTCTTCCCAATGCTAAACAAACCGACATGCATCGCTGTGAAATGGACAAGACATTTGGGTTTCTGTATTACGTACACAGCCCTTTACATGAAACTGTGCAGGTATATCATTTTTTAGAAAGTGGGAAATGGTCTTTTGATTGAACATTGATTAATGTTTGAGAACATGGGATGAAATGAGACACTTTTTAATTTTCAGGGTTTATCTTACATTCCGAGTGAAGTCAGCTCATAAAATAAAGCTCACAGAGAAACACCTGCTCCACTGGATGAGTCCGATAATGGTTATAATGCTTCTCTATCTATTTGCATGGACCATAAGCGATCCTCCAGGTTAGTGCTTGTCAATGTAACTTAACGTTGTTGTTTGTTTCACAATCTGATCTGGTTCTCCTTTTACCTATCCTCCAGATACAATGGACATGCTAACTACAGACGACAAAAAGTTTGTTCAGTGTAACTACAACTGGTACGTGACAAAAAATAACGCTGAGATAATTTAATAATATGTATGCAACGCAGGGCAGTGCTTGTGACCGTCAACAATCATGGTTATGTATTTACCTCCACATCACAATTCACTTTATTCCTGGGGAAAAAGTTCTTTCGGTGCTGTTAACTGGGCTGAATAATATATTTAATGGAATAGATATTACAGAGTTTCACACGTTAGCCAAATATAGTAGTCATTATAGATTTGCATCTGGGCATAATAAAACCACAATATTTTTTTAACTGCACATTTATTGCTGCTCCGGGAAAGAAAGGGGGAAAAGTAGGTGTGCCCTTTCTTTCACTCATCTCTGTTTCTCGCAGGAGCGTTCTTGAGCTAAAATGCTATATGGAGTCAGACATCCTATCGTTCTCATCAGTGCATATGCATACCAAATGGTGTAGACATGTAGAATAATTCAAGAGGAAATGAAAATGTTTACTTAAACTTCTCCCAGTGCTTGTGATGTTCTTCTTGGGAAAACCTTTCCCATTACTAGTTTTCCTAATGTTATTATTATGATGTCTCCAAAGACTCATGTTATGTTTTTGCTTGTGTGAGCTCTGTTCCATACTTCATACTTTTCGTACAGAAAAGAGAAAACTAGCATGGCAGCAAGCAAAAAGGGGACACAACTTGCTAATGAATATAAATACTCCTTCCTGTTCCTTCGTATGTAATAACACGTGGAACTTTTGAGTGCTTTTCTGCGTGTGGGTGCATACATCCATTTCTATTTGATTTGCAAAAATTATGTACCAGACTAAATTCATTTTTACTTGTTCCTGTAATCAAGATATCGTTATGACGGTGTATTTGATGAATGTTGAAATCATGTACAGATTGTGTAATATGTTCCAAAAAGTTTACTCTCTTTTTGTTTCTGCACGTGCATATCTGAACTACTATTTAACTGGTGTTTCAGGTGGGACCATGCTCTAGCCATCGGTGAAGTTATTTTCCTTGGATATGGTGTATGAGATTTGTTGGAGAATACGAGAAAATCCGGTAAAGGGAACATTCTAAAAAGTTATTTAGTTTATTTAAAAATCGTTGAGAATAATAATACAAGATATATTGTAATAAAAGTCACTAATACGACAAATACAAAACAATGACTTATTCACGGAATGCCTATTCTCTGTACGTAGATGTGTAACGTAAATACCTTTTTCATTACAGAGATGCTCAATACATCTCCTATTCTATCTACAACATAGCTTTCACCAACGTTATGATGGTCACGTTGCAGTAAGTTTTTTTTGGTCTTTAAGAAAAAACTGCTCAACTTTTGTTTTTCACTCGCCTCACTTTCCCGTACATACACAATTATACATGGGAGACTTAATTTTGTCTGCGTTCATGTACCACCAGCCCAACAACAAATGTGCGTGTTGGGTTGAAGAGAAAAACCAGACAAAGGAAAGAGTTTGAATGGAGTTTGTGGTGCATGCATTTACCATACGATCAGGAATTTCGTTTCAGCAGTCGTAATATTGCCGGCTGTGGTGTGATTTTTCAGCAAAGAGAAAATAAAAGGAAGTTTTCCTCCGCTACAGGTTTCATGTCTGAAGAAAAGTTATTTTGGCTTAACTTGGATTTGCAAAAGAGGAACACACTTTTTGAAATTAAGTGACAGTTGGACTTTGTTCGTGATGTCTGGCTAACTTTGCAAGAAAGAAGTGTGTGATTGGGAAGAGAAAGCTTTTTTGGTGGAATAAGTTAGAGTACTGTTTGGTGTACAAGAAAACTGGAGTAAAAATTTCCTCGAAGTATGGCTACTTTTTAATGTGGAAAGAAAGCTCTATGCGTGGGAAGTGGGATGGATGAAAGCATTCCTGCACATAAACTCAAATGTAGTAATGGTTCAAGCTGCTACTGAACCTTGCACATCTCCCTCGCGTATATTTGTAGTAGTAGCAGTTGCGGATGTTTCATTAATGCTCTTAATGCCTACCTTTATTTCAATTTCTTCTCAATTTGCAGCTTGCTGATAGCTCCACAAGCAGGCCCCGACATGAAGTATTTCCTTGCCTTCATCCGCACCCAAATGAGTACAACACTGACGATTGGCTTTGTCTTTGGGAGTAAGGTAATTCCATAATTAGTTATCTGTCTGCCGATGTTAATACCACCCAGATCACGTAAAAATCAAATGGTGTGAGGAATTTACCCACGAGGAAAATTGATTAGTATTGATTACTGAAGCTCCCTGTCTTGTGTGGATTTTTAGCTGTGGAGTGTTCTAAAAGGTGATAATTCCGCATTAAAAGAGATTTCTAATTCTGCCAATGGATTTGGCCATGAAACGCTTGACTTGGCTGAGGAAAATCAGCAACTGAAGGTAACATGGGAATACCATGAGCTTTACCGAGAATTAGTGATATAGCGTTATGCCAAGTGGGAGTTCTGCGTACTTCACCTTATGAACCCATGTTGTCTCAAAGTAATACTTAACTGCGTTGATGATCTGTACGTTTCAGGAGGAGCTTACAAAAATGGCCACCCAAATCGAGAAATTGAAGTCGTATGCAATGTGCAAAAACAACCCTCATTTGAAAAATGCTACCACCAATATTACTACGGATCCGGACTTCAGCAAGCTGGATTCCTTCACACAGCTCTGACTAGTATTAAAACCAGTGACAAAAGAAACCTGGCTGTAAATTCATATTATATTTTTGAATTATCCAGTTCATCATCATTACATCCCTGCGCTATCTTCCAGTATTTAACAAAATTGTTATTTGTATATTAGTATCACTTGTCATTCCCATTTTTACCTACATGGGTTTTTTATATGTAAGGCATAACCTTATATCCATCAGGTTTTGCGCTCTGACGATTCCTCGGAGGTCATTAGGAATGGTTGACACGTCAATTTAAGGAACTGACGTGCTTTCTACCTTTCAACTTAAATAAATTATTTTGGGGGAAAGCTTATTGAGGATTGCTTGAGATCTTTTATGTAAAAGACCACAGACATGGTTCATAGCGCCCTTTTTCCACTTTGGTCAGATGTAAATCAATCAAAACGATTTTTGGGAAGCAAAACATAATTGCTACGTATTTAATACCTTTGTATCAGATTGGTCAATCAAAGATTGGTAAAAAAAAACTTTTCAATCTGTGAAGCTTTGTCTTTTTTATAATTAAAACATGAAATAGAAAGCTGAACTTCTTCTTTTGACATGTAAACCATTCATCCCGGCCTATTAATGGTTCACAAAGAAAATCAAACATAATGTAACCTGTAGGCACATAAAAATCCCACGTATTTTAAAGACTTGTTATTTTCGTTTGTAGAGACTTTTGGTATTTCTTAAGATATGAAATATAAACTGTGTGTCGTTATATCTGTAGTTAAATTTGATGTTCCTTGATAATGCTTTACATCCTTTCAAATCTCAAAATGTCTCGTCTTTTCGTGTTTGCCAAAATCATGTTAATGATCGTAAAGATTTCTGTGGATCGGAAAATGTAGTTACTACAATAGACATCACATTAAAGTGTCACCGTTCCTGTACCTGAAATCCCATCTACTGCATCTTTTTCAAGCTGAGTGAAGTTACAAAAATACGAGTTATGTTGTTGCGATAACCTTCTAAGTGAAGCTAACGTCTTATAATTACGGCCTAGATCCAAGTTGACATTCAAACGGTGTTGCTGGTTGTAGTAAGTTGCAACCATACATTTTATGTAGAACCTTTTCCAATCAATTATTGAATAGAAGTGTATCGATGTTCTTTTCCTACTTCATCTTGATGTATGTATATGTATGTGAGCTAACGTTCCTTCCTATTAAATACTACTACATACATGAGACACGAGATTATTATTATAACTTTCTTGTTAACGTCCAAATAAAATTGATTTCTTGAAACCAACTCAAAAGTATTTTTGTTAAATCTGACTTATTTTCTCTATATATTTATTTTACCTATGAACATTTTCCATAAAAGCATAATGCTTATACATGAGAAATAAATAATTTGAGTATAAACAATTAGTTTACTTACTTCAGCGCTATAACTAAATTAAGAGTAAGTTTCTGCTAACACTAAACAAGCTAACAGTGAGATTAACGTGATATTGATATGTCACAATGGAGGTATTAAATGCAACAAGACTGACGCTTAAATCCGACATTCAAGGGATACGGTGAGACTAATTTTATTTGACTATCAACAAGCAGACAACAGAAAAATAATATTGTTCCCTAGCTATGTTTCTAAAGTAAAATCAAAAGGCTTGAAGCCTTCACGAAGAGTTTTTACACAATCCACTTCTTCTTCCTTGCTCATTTTGCATTGCTTCCAATCAACCTTTTCGGGACAGTTGAGAATGGACTCGGATGCTAGAAGTTCCCTCCCGAACTGAATAGGAAACATTTTCTTGATTGCGACAAACAACTTGGACTTGTCTGGTAGCTCCATAAAGAAGTAAGGAAACCCAGCCTTTGTCATTTGGTACAGTTCTGCGTTTGGAGGAAACTCCTGAATTTCTATCCCCTCACTTTCAGCAAAGTCCTGCAAAAAGAAAGGCTTTTATCTTTTAATCTGCATGAGCTTTTACTTTAAAATTAGTATTGATGACAAAGTTTGATTGATAATCATTAGAATGTACAAGACACGAATCCGTTTTGGACTTTAGTATCTGACAGAATACTCCTTGCAACAACTTACCAAACAAGCCAATTTTAAACCTGGCAGCGATGATTTTGGTATAGGCACAGCTTGAACTTGAAGATGTGGGCTCTTGAAATTTCTTTCAAAGAATACCACAGCTTTTTCCTGTGTGTCAAAATATTTCACTAGTTGGGCTTTAAACTTGCTGACTTCTTCTGCCACATCAGGTGGACATTCAATCGTCGACTGAAAGTGTCCGATAGGCACTAAAAGCTAACATTAAAAAAACAACATTAACTAAGCATTAAAAAATAACTACAAGCATCTATAAACAGCGAATCGTTTAGCATGTGCATCAAACCAGCAAGACAGACTTAACTTTTTTTTATTTATAGCTCTAATAGTTGCTGCAGCAAAATCAGAACAGCATTTCTAAATATGTCTATTGTAAGCGCTGCGATCAGAAAACGTGACATAACATTTAGGACATGAAAAAGGTTTTTCTTTTGTGTGTATTCGAAGATGTATTTTCAAAGCGCTTTTGAGGACGAAGCATTTACCGCAAACTTGACACTTGTGCGGTTTCTCATTACGATGGAGCCGGGCGTGTTGTTCTAAATCACATTTCTTGTAGAATGACTCGGTGCAATTTTCTTCAGTGCACAAGTGAATAGGTAAATGCTGCTGCAGTAATTCTTCAGAATCGAAAACAAAGGCGCACCTGCGACACTTAACCTCTTAACGCAGTAGGGTCGGTGATCCTGTTCAGCATCCTCTCCAAAAGTTTTTTTTTGCATTTATAGCACTTGCTCTGCTCACTCCTTCTAAAGCTAAAGTTGACCAGGTTGAAAGTGGTGGAGAAGGGTGGTTTGTGAATAACGTTATTCCAGCTTTCTCACAAAGTTCAGGTAATCCACAGCTTCACATTCAGGAAAATATTTCACAGCTGATAAAATAAGGTGACTTGCAGCTCAATTTTGTCGTTGTCAAATTTAGCTGGTCTATGAAGTAAGTCCGCCTCCTTTCTACCACTCTTTATCTTACCATGTAGGCTCCACTTTACTTGATTTTCATCCTCACTGAAATCCTGGTGGTAGAAACTGTTAGACAATATTTTGAATTGGGATGCCAAACCAAAATCCTTTTGTTTTTGTTCAAGCACATTCAAAGGAACAAGTGACTTATTTTCGTCGATTGTTCCTCAGTCTCATAAATTTTTCCTAAATTAGCCGGATGAACATCTCTATAATGTCCCGCTAAACTAGTTTTACAGTTAAAATCTTTCACTCCGCATTTTAAAGCACAACTTGTATCTTCAATGTTATGAACTCCACAATGATGTACATTTTCTGTCGCTGTGTACTTATTACCTGGACACAATTTACAAACAAAGTATTCAATGATCGTGAGCACGATTATCTGATTCAAAAACACAATCCTGCTTGTCACATTTGAAGTTGTACTTTTTATGGGCACGTATAACCTCCATTATTTAAATTTATAACTAAAATTAGAATTAAACAAAACAATAACTTTTTCTCAAACCTCACACCACACTCAAGGATGCAAATGCAGACCAAAACAAGATCAAAAGCTTTTTAGTCGTTACGTAAGGTATGAAATGAAAGTGGTATTGTCTTGCTGGTTTGTGTAAGCGTCGTTCACAACATTAAGACATTACAATGCAATGCGCAATGNTGTAAGCGTCGTTCACAACATTAAGACATTACAATGCAATGCGCAATGCCCTGAAAAAAAACTAAAAACTTACTACGTGATCCGGAGTTAGTGCTCCTTTCGCAATCGTCAAATACACCTGAAAAATTAAAAAAATTGCTACAATTTTAACGTGATGCAACAATGAAGACAACATTAATTTGCTTTATATCTTCTCACACTTACAGCATTACCAATACTGATTATCAAATGTTTTTCCACTTCCGGACTTGCCAAGCAAAACCAGCAAGGGCCTACACAAAATTAAAATAGAATTCAACACTTTAAATTATAGGTGTGAGCTCAAAAGCTCACAGAATAATAATAAAAATATTTTTTTTAAATTAGTGCCCCAACTAAAATTTTACAAGAATGAAGTATGTAAGTACCTGGTGGCTGTGGTGGAGGTCGCTTCGCGGGATGAGGTCCTCCCCCCCTGGCATTTGAACTAAATTCATCCGGATAGGGACGCTTGTTGAAGCCACCTCGACCTCTGCCACCTCTTCCCCTGCCACCTCTAAAATTTTCTCCAGTGTAGGAAGTATCGTAAAAGTATTGGTTAGCTGGAGCAGTAAGTCGCATGGTTTCAGGTCTATCTTTTATTTGAGGCACCAATTGGGATGCGAATGGGTTCTGTGTGACGTTGGAAGGCTCCACTATAAGCTCCTCTCGTGAAGCGTGCGCTATGGGTACTCTCTTCGTCAGTGGCGACAGAAGTGCTGAAGGCTTTGAAGGTTCTTCTTCCTATTTATACATTTATAACCATTATTTAAAGAATTTTAATTTTTATATAGTTTTGTACAAACTGCTGTCAACTTCAATAAAATATTTACAGGGGCTGGAGCAAACTGTTGAACTCCCGCTGGCCACTGTGATGTTAAAAAGATATCGACTCCACGAAAGCCTATCTCATTTTCCAGCCGTATATGCAAGTTTCTCACGTCTTCATGATTGAAGTTATACTCTTCTTTGGACTTTCCTGGCTCCTGTTGAATTCCACTTAAATATGCTATTTTTAAGCCAGATGATTCGTTGTAAACCCCCCC
>JAHZNF010002174.1:5837-15854 GCA_027744215.1 Troglopedetes dispersus
TTTTTTTTTCTTTAATATTCGGTTCTTCGTTTGTAATTTTCTTTTTGGGAGTGAAAGTAGCAGGGAACGTATATTATTTAAGGTCTTAAGGAAGAATCTGCACACACACACGAAAAAAATATCCCACTTATTTTTCCTGCTGCTGCTGCTGCTGCAACCAATAACCCATATATCTTTCACGCACACCTGCTCCGCATTCTATATAAGTTCCATTAGGTTATTCCACGAGACATTGTGTGTGTGGATACATATTAATATACGTGCTTAAATTGCACTTTCACCGCTGTTTTTGCTGCTGTTGGAGCACGGCAGTCGATCGTGGAATGAAGAGTCACGAGAGAGGAGAGGTGAGGAAGGAACGAGAAAATCGCATTAAGAAAGCAATGACGGTGGTGGTGGTGAGCGAGCGAGTCAAAAGAAGAAGAGCGGAACAAAGAATCTGATTGAAAAAATGTATATGCGAGGAAGTTGGGATTTAAGAAAGCTTGCATGTATGTGTGTTCATTATAAAACCTTGTGACAAAAAGCGTGGGATTTTTTAGCATTCACATTTTTTTTGCAAACCTCCAGGTTATTATGAGCATGCTTATTAAACTAGACTAAAAAATATAGGTACCAGAAGCACGGGTATTCGGTTGTGGTGTGCTTCTCTTTTAACCTTGTTTTTTTGTCGCGTTTACGGTCGTAAAGAAAGGGAGAAACTCTTCATGTTTTGTTGTTTTGCGACAATCAGAATCTCGTATTAACGAGCTCGAGAAGAAAAAAGAAAACCTTTTACATTTTGTTCATGAAAAACTGTGTTCTTTTTAAAATAACCCGAAAGGCAGTATGCTCGTTAACTACAACTTAATTTTAGGTTATCTCCAGAAAAACGGTCGGGTCGTTAACGAAGAATATTATGTGAAAATCTATGTAGAGATTTCTTAGTCACGGCTTTTTCTTTCACGTCTACAAATACGTACACTTATTTCTTGTTTAGAACTTGTGATGCGAATAAAGGAATACGGGATGACTTTTTTTTTGGAAATTATTTTATGTGGTGGCATTCAAAGACACGACGACAGCGAGTTCATTGTGGGAGCGTATAAAAGAGCAACATGACATGGTTTGCTGGTGAGAGAGAATGCTACTGTATATGTGGGTTTGACCAACTTCCTCTGGTTTTATCATCTAGTCTTTCTACTCGAATATGAAACACTAAAAAATAAAACAGTGCAAAGACACAAAAATGGAATGAGACTTTTGTGGAGGTGGAATAAATGCATGCATTGGAGTAGTTCACAGGATATATATAACACTTCTTCTCGGTACTTCTCATATGTGTTTATTAACTTTCTTTATTCCGTTTTATTATCGCTAGTTCACGTATAACAAGAAAATGAGGTTTGTGGGAAAAAAAGGGGGAAGAGATACGGTTTATAAGAATTGCATTAAGGGTAGCATGTATAACAATTGGTAAATTGTAGAGAGAGAGAGAAAGAGATCCGATAAAACCTCGGATGAATATGAAGAAAATATTATTGTCTTGCTTTCTTTCTTACCCCTTTTTTTCCTTTTTTTTGCCCTGTAACCACATTTATTCATACGTGAAAAAAAAATAACCCGTTGCCGACAACAATGTTTCTCTCATACTTGCGTGTACCCAGCAGCTCTGTTCCCTATAAACTTTTTCCAGCCCAGGTATCCCACCACAGCAGCAATGAGGACGGCAATTGCGACATATCCGATGTTGGACATTACCGATGAGAATATATCCTTTGAGCATGGTTGCTCTAAGGAGAGAAAAAAAAGGGAAAAAAAAGAACCGTGATTACGGTGAGAGTCTTGGTAAGAAAAAAAAGTGATTTTCCACATGAAACTTTTTTTTTTTGGGTTCCCCCCGTTTATCATATGTGTACGGAACAGAATATCGTTTATTCTGGTATTCTTTGGCAGTTTTATTATTACGTTAAAAAAAAAAGATTTTTTTTGCTCTTTTTTTTCTTCTTCCACAACAGTTCACTGTTGTGTGCTATAAACATGATATATACACATACTTTTTTTGACGGGAACTCAAAAAGTAATCCAATAAAGGAATTTGTGTGCAGACAACGTGGCGATGATGATGAGGGTATATATATATATATAAAAAATCATGCTTTACTTGTACTAAATTCTCCAGGTCCATTGTGGAACGCTTCAATCTGAACGTTCCTCATTTCAAGGTAAACGGTTCGGGACGAATCGGCGGGAACGGATTGGAATGACTCGCAGGAAAATGAATTATGCAACCTGGTACTCATAAAGTCCGGCTCTGGCTTTACTCTAATGTTAAACGTGTGTCCACCTACAAAAAAAAACACGAACATATAAGCGTATTTTTTTTATTATACACAAGTAACATTTGTGATATTAAGGTTTTTTTCATCCTGATATTGGAATCGGAAAACGGTTCGTTTCGGTTTACTGATTTTTTATCTGTGATGATGATAGTGATGATGCTGACCGTATGGTTCATGGAACGAATGTTGGAGAATGTGTTATAAGGGAACCGCCATCATCGTATATAAAACGGAATGAAATGCGTGAACGATACGAACGAACCTGATGAGTTATAGGATTATATGCAATCGGGTAGTAGTAGCCGATTGCTCGTCTTGCCATTACCATTATTAGGATTCCCAACGGTTATCTGTCCGAAAATTACAACGAGTGAGTAGGTTCCTTCGCCTGTATCAACGCCGGCATCGTAGATGGGCTTTTTTATGAACATGAAAGTCAAATTTCCTTGGCTGCTCGATGTCACGCTCCATGTGAGAACCAGCGTGTTGACGAACGGACCGCAGCTTCCAGACACTCTCGCAGTTGATGGGATGTCCACTCTTTTTGAAATGGACTGAAACGAAATGGGCATGGGTCGTTTTATATATAAAAAAATAGCGAGAATACGTATAATATACGCCGCTCTCATGATCATCATCATCATCTTGAACAGAAGCTCACGCTCACACGGTATCACGTTTTTGTGTGTGTACACAAGAAAAGCTTTATACTTTGTATGCAAATTACAAAGTTGCGAGTGAAGAAAAGAGAGAGAAAGGGTGGAAAAACGGAGCACTGTTTTTTTCTCACATCGCTGTGTATACAATATAACTTACGTTCTCTGGCGAATTGGAGTACGTGACGGCGAAGCTGAAATTCCCTGACACCAGGACACAGCTAATACTACTGCTGCTGGAAGAGTTCGTGGAGGATCTCACTGTCCATGTTGGAGCGGTGTTGGTGGTGGAGGCAGGTGGTGGTGGTGGTGGTGGTGGTGACTCGGCTGCTACTCCTGCTGGTGTGGTTAATTGTGACGTTGATGACGAGGACGATGTCGGGAGTGAAAATGGGGGAGTCGGTCTTCTTGTCGATGATGAAGCGGTGGTAGCAGGAGTAATAGGTCTTGTAGTAGTCGTCAGGTTGTTGTTGTCATCCTGTCCTTGTGTAAACGCTATAATAATACGTGCAAAATGGTGAGAGTTTTGAGGTTATACATTTTTCACATGAAAAAAAAAGAAGAGCGACACGAGAAGAAGCTAGTGTACAGGACTTTTTGTCACGTACCCGCTATTACTGCAAAAAAGATGAAGATCCTGGAGAACCATGTCATTGTGACAACTAACGCGTCTCTCTCTCTCTCTCTTTCTCTCACACGCGAAACACACACACCAGATGCTACTTCCTATATTTCTGCACCGGAACGAGCGAGAGAAAGAGTAAATAATTAATAATTAATGTGTACGCTTGGTTGTGTGCACCACTAAAGATTAGTAACATAGTCTCCTGTTCCAGATGTGAGTGCTTCGTTTTTTTTTCTTTTGCTCTTGCTCCTTCATACACAGACACTCCAAAAACCATCACGAGAGTTCGTACTTTTCATGGCTATGTTAACAATGTTGTATCACGCAAAAGAGACTTTTACTTCTGTTCTTACCTCTTGTTTGTGACAATAATAATAAAAAAAAGTAGTATAAAAAAATAAACCGGCTCTCTTGGGATGTATGGAGAAGAAAGAGGTCGGGTGGGTTACTGCCGCCTGAGGCATGTATTCCTCTCACTAAAAGATACTGTATACTCCAGAGAGAGAGCGTGTGTGTAAAAACAAAAAAAAGCAGGTTACTATATATGATGTTATTACGTAACCTCAAGAAAGACCGACCCTTCTTAAGCAATAACGCAATAATGCATCATTCATCTCACGAGCGAACCAATTCCCAACGTGGCATTTTTCCAACCAGTAGTCCACGAATAATATTATAGAGTCTCGTAGTTTTTTTCCTTCTTTTGGAAGTCGGTATTTGGTGGTGAGTGGAAGTAGTAGTATATGAAAATGTGTCGACAAGCTCATGAGAAGTCATATAATAATTTGAAGATCCTATCTATATGGTAAAAAAAATTATTTTATATTTTCTCTTGTTGACCTTACGTTATATATAAGGTTTTTTTTGTAAGTCGTGGAGGAATGGGAATGAACTCTTGGAAGACGACAGTCGCCCAAAAAAAACACAACAACCCGGTCGCTTTCACAAAGTTTCAGAAAAAGACCGAGATATGGAGAGAGATTTTCACTGTTTCGTTTTTTTTGCAGCTTATCTATGCATGGTTTGCTTTTTTCCCCTGTTTCGTGTGTGTGTGTGCAGATTTCCTTGTACGTTTTTTCTCACGCACACATACAAACACACACGGTCCTCGACAACAGGTTTGTCCCACCAAGAAATTTGACTCGTTTTTTTACTTTTTTCCCTTGTTTCGTGTGTGTGTGTGCAGATTTCCTTGTACGTTTTTTCTCACGCACACATACAAACACACACGGTCCTCGACAACAGGTTTGTCCCACCAAGAAATTTGACTCGTTTTTTCTTGCAAAAAAAAGAGAGAGAAAGAGTTTGCATTTCGGCTTTTTTTTTACCTTACTCCCGGTGTGTGTGGTGGTAGGTCTCTCTTCATAGGAGTTAGTGAGTTAGCCCAATCATGCCCACTTTTTTTTAACCAATTGCAAACAGAAAAGTCATGTAAGGATGCTAATGTATGTGTGCTGCTGCGAGTTTATGGAAAACTTGTACGAACGGATATTACGTATATTCTTTCCACCAACAACTTTTTAACTTAAATCTTTTAAGAGGAAAGTTTCAAGTCGGAAGTTCTCTCTCTCTCTCTCTGAAGCACATAAATTATTTTTCTTCTTCTCTGTAGATTGCTTTTTTTTCTGCAACTGGAGGAAAAAAAGTTTTATATATATGTTCTCACACGACGACCGCAGCAGAGCAACAGAGAGAGAAAGGGAGGGAAAAAAGAGTCAGAGAAACTTGGTACTGCTCACTCGTCGATTCTTTCTTGGTGAGCGGACGAGAAGATAATAACGGAATAAAACATGTTGTCATGGAATGTGAGTAAAATATGCAAATGTGGAGAAAGGGATCGTTTTTTTAACAAAGAAAAAGCTGGGAAGAGAGAGAGAGAGAGGGGAGACCCAACAGGCTGGTTCCTTTTGAGATAGAACTCTACTCCGTTTCTGGCTCAATTAAAAATGCACAGTTTAATTTCACCACTTTTGAGATTCATGCTCTCTTTTGTACGTGCTCGCTTTCTGGGTCAGTTGTTAATAATAATTTAGTCGTTAATGGTTTAGCACTTGCTCGGGACATAACATCTCGAGTTTCTTTTTTTTATCGTACTGGAGAATATTGTGTGTGTAGTGGGTTATCATTATCATGCCTCGTCCGCCGTCGTCCAGCGCTCAAGTGAATTCCAAGTATAATGTTAACGATGATGAGGAGGATATTCACGCGATCCGGAGTTCCTTTCAGGACCTCGTCATCTACAATGACCAAGGGCAGCCGTCTTTGGACCTGGATCGGCTCATTTACACACCACCGACAAAGTATTTATAGGCTTCATTCAGTCACGAAGCACAAACAATTACAGGATGACATGGATATAACTGGGATTGTCTGGTTTTTTTCGTATAGGACACACGGAAAAGAGAAGGAGAGACTCTCTTGGTACGTGCCCGACTACGCTTTCATTGTCTGCAACTTCATTTCGCTGGTATGCTATTTGCAAGCACGTGTCATTTTTATTCCGAATTTTATTATATTTTAATTAAGAAAACCTGGTCCTGGTCAGAAGTACACTTATTGATAATTTGTTATTTAAACAAAGGCGTGTGCCACTTACTACGTCTTGAATGGGTTGACCATAATGACTTGGAGGAACACGTAAGTATATAGTGAAAACAAGATCCTTTTCTGGTCAGGTCTGATGTAACCTCCTCCTCCTCCTGTTTACACCAGGATGCACTGGTTTCGATTTCCATCCCAGTTCTGCGACAATACCAATCAAACCGAACTTGGCGAGACAAATTCGGATGAAGTGTGCACGGTACTCAAGGCCGAGTACCAGTCTGCGGAGAAAGCGGAACCTTACACCATAATTCGGTTTAAAGGATTCTCGGACCCTGGCTACCATGGGTTGGTTATGCTGTGCATTGGCTGCTGCACCTATTTCAACGTTATCGCAGGGTTTCATGGTTGCATTGATGGGAGTAGGAATATATTGGCTTTTGTATGGAGAGGGTTTATATTTTGTTACTATTATTTTGTGTGCACATTAATAAATAGATATTTTTTTTCAATGAATCTGCCTCTAATGCTAATGCATATGGTAAACTGTCCTTTAATTAAGCATTTGACGTTTGATATCGTCCTGTTCGTGATTGAGGTTGCGTTGGTCGCACTTCTAAAAGGGACGGGGCATTGTGAGGATAAGGATATCAACGTTATCGCTGCGTTTCTACTCAGAATGATCAATAACTATGGCGTTAATAAGGATTTGGAGGTTATCAGGAGTGATACGATACAACTGGACTTGATACAAGTTTCTGTAATTTTAACAACTATATTTTTTAACCGTACTATTACAGGAGAGAAATAATTATGGTGCGATAACCTTTTTTCTCGATATTTTTTTATTTCTTATTAATTTTTATTATTACAAAAATTTTGTAGTTGGCATGCTGTGGTGTCGGGAACTGGACAGACTATCTGCCACGAAGCAGTTGGGATCCTGATGGGAACATCACGTTAACTACTTCGTTTGATCGGTATAATGTGGACCAAAGTGAGTTGATCTTCCCGTCAAGTTGTTGTCAGCAGTGGTGGGCCAGGAATATTTATTGTGGACAGGCAGCACATTTGTGGGCTTATCCCACTGCGTCTGACCTCCACGCACATCAATTCAGGCAACGGATTAACCAACTGGTTAACATTATCAGCTTTTTTATCACTCTGTTTTAAACTATAACTGACAATAATTGATTGCAAGAGTTGGGAAAGATATGTATTATGCTTGTTTTGATGATCGCGCAGGGTTGCCTTCCGAAAATGGTGGGTCTCTGCACGAACATGGTAGGAATGGCAGGGACGGGAGGGATAATCGTTTGTGGTATTCATTTAATCCTGACAATTGCGAAGCAACTGTTCGGAACGATCCAAATCCGCCGGTTGGACACATTGATACGGGAGCGGAAGAGGATCTTTAAGCACAGGAATAGGGAGACCGAACTCGAGCAGATGGGGAAGGAGAACAATGAGGACTTGTTCCCTAGCTTTGCGTCCTTATTCGCCTTGTTTGGAGCGAGTGAGGCTGCTCTGTCTCCTTCGAGGGATTTGCCGAACCCGCCTGGGGAACAGGATATGGTCAACTATAAAGCAAGGAAGGATATGAATGCACTCTTGGCGAAGGCGAAGGGGTCGCATGTTGAAGGCTGGGTTGACTCTGGCAAGCAATTCGTTGAAGGTGGTCAAGGAAAGAAGAGGAAACCTCGGGAGAAATTTGAGCATAAGCTTGTAGTGGATGACGATTTTTGGAAAAAGATTAATGAGGTGACAAGGCAGAGGGAAGAACCTGACCTGAAAGCTCGTGGGATGGACCAGAAGACTGCTGAGTACGGGAGACCGACGATGCCGGTGGCTGACAAGAAGGAGAGTGTCAATGCTCTCGATGCTATCAAGCTACTTCAACAAGTCAAGAAACCGATACTTGAAGGCGAAGATTAAGTGCTCATCGGCTGTTGTTGTTTTTCTTAATAAATGAATAATCATAAGTTTATTCGAACCAGCTATTATAATTTATTTTATAGTTCAATGGAAACCGCTAGAATTCTTAAAAAATACAAAAATATTAGTATCACAGAGGTTCATTTGTTGGTCCGGGTTCGTTTTTGCTGAAATAGTTGGATAGCTCTCTGTTTATTTTTCAATTTGTCACTTTCTGCCTGAACTCTCTGAGGAATTACCTCTGGCTTACGAACCGTAATACTCTGCTGAAGCTTACTCGGTGTTGGAAGTGATACGCTATTCGTTGCAGAAGAAGAAGAAGATGACCCAGAAGTAGCTGCTGCTTGAGATGCTTCTACTATTGCTGCTTCTGGTTTCTTTTTCTTGCCCCGTGCATTTGTCTTGCTCTTTGAAGTTCGCTTTCCTGCTTTCTCTACTCCGGCACGGTTTGTTACCTGCAACCTTTTTTGCGATGCTGTTTGGGAAGCTTGCTCATCATCCGACTCCGAGCTTAGGTTCAGTTCGTGGGATGGGTTTTGTGCTAGTTTTAGTTTCTTCACGGCACTCTCCATCCTTTTGCTAGTTTTCTTTCTCTTTCCGCTTTCCAGCGTAGGGATCTTCCCAAAGGATATGTAAGAATCTAGGGTTAATTGCCGGGACTGCTCTGCTTCGCATTGGCGATTCTTCAGAACCGGAAGGAGCTGCGAGTCACACTTGGACTGATCCCAGCCAAATTTTCGGTTCGTGTAGGTTCTTATCGCGTCCAGGTCGGGGTTACTGGAGTGGTGGAAAAAAGAACAAAAGAATAAAATTAGTATGGCTACTTACCTATGCTGGTTTATCGCAACCCAAAAACGTAATGTCTCAAGTCACCCGGGTTTTTTTAAATATTTTTTGCTATGAAAAGGAATATACGTTGCCACTCACCCCCATTTAAATGACTCTGTTGAAGTGTCAATGGATGGATTTGAGAAGGCATCGTAGACCGCCGGGTTTGGGAATCCTTCAAACAAAGTCGTAGTTCAACAGTGAGTAAACTTTTTTTTTTCAACTCTCCGCTAACGTTTCGTTCAAGTAAAAAAGAGGAGCAGGAATAAAAGGAGAGAGACTACATAAAACCATGGACTCACTCACCCGGACGGAGCTGCAGCTTTCTCAATTTCTCTTTTAATTTGGAACCGGCAAACACATCCGCTGGTTTCGTCTGGACCTGTTCCCACCAGTCTCGGAATTTGACGAGAACATCCATCCCTTCCAACTCAACGGAAGAGAACTCTGAAAGAATTTCCAGAGCTAAAACTGGCCCAACTCCTTGTATGCCATCAGAGTAGTCACTGCCAATCATCATCGCCAAACCTATTAGTTTCTCCCGATTTAAATCTGTCAGGGAAAAGAACACACACACACGTTCGTTTGCAAAAATTTACTTGAACATTGTGCAAAAGATTTTTCGTTTTCATTTTCGAAGGAATAATATAAGATTGAAAAATTCTTTTCGTTACTCAAGACACGCTGGATGTCTGCAGCCTGGTAGAGTTCCACATGCTTTTGTCTGTGGAACAGATTTTCTTTTTACTTTCTTGTTTGGCTCATGATTTTGTATACAACGCGACTGTTGCAGGTTCGCTATTATTAAATTTTGTTTTTTTTTGCGATAATGTGTCCAACCAACCTGAGTTTCAATTTGCATCTGATCTGTAATGGAAGTAGCGACTCGCTCTTGAAAGCCTCGCTCGTTATGAAGTCTTTCCAGGTCGGAGTTTAGTTGCTCCTTTAAAATGAAAATTTTTTTTCTTGTCGTTTTACACGATCGTTTAAGGACATCAAAAGGAAGCAAATTTCGAGTATCAACTCAACCGTCTTTTTTTATTATTACCTGAGCTTGCATGTACTCTGCAGTGATTAACCTGATGGGTGCTGCTCCTGGAGTAGTACTGGT
>JAHZNF010002175.1:0-26628 GCA_027744215.1 Troglopedetes dispersus
TCCGGCTTCTTGGCCAGACACATTCTATACGTACAGATTGCATCAGTGGGTGGCTTACGTCAGACTTTTTTGTTTTAAACTCAAAATGAATTGGTTTCTTTTTAGCTTCTTACGTGTGCAACTTATTATTATTATGCACGTATATCTATTGGCAAAATTTGTAACCATTATGTCATCGCCACATCGTATATATTAATGAAAAATCCTTCATATGTTTATTTCCAAATCGGAATAATTAGCTATACTGGAGTTCACATGCTAACTCCGGTCAGGTTAATAAATCGGATTGTAGTGGTGAGATCAGTCATACTATGAAAATATGCACAATGAAATAAGAATGTAAACGGAGTTTTTGGAGTTATGACCCAATGAAAGGTACACTTCAAAAAGTTGGAGTTGGACACCAAAAACCATCGGGGTGGAAAAACGGAAACTGGTGACAAACCTGACGGCGGACGTAGTCGACCAGACCCTCCTAAAATGAAATAAAATGAAAGTTGCTTTGTTGAAAAAAAATAGTTAGACAAATTGTTAGCTATTATGTCCCTATAAATAAATAACTACAATATGTCAAGCCATGAAAATAAATTATATATTGTTAGAGGAAGCAGACTTACTATTCACTTCTTGGTTGCAGTTTATCACAAAACGAAGAATAAATAAAATCGACAACTAACGCTTACTTATTTACTTACAAAACTGAAATTTTGACAACAAAATAAATCTTGAAAAAAAAACTACCGAGGACTTTCGTCAGTATAAAAGATTATTTTTCTTGTAATTCTCAGTACAAATTCAACTAAAGTCAGTATTGACTTGTAACAATAGCCGTTGTGTAAAAGAAGTCGTCGTTTAATAAAAAATATGTTCGTTAAAAACAATACAAGAACTATTTTTTTTCTTCTTTTATTCAAACAATCCTTAAACTATTTACTTAGCCGGGATTTTTTGCACACTCTTTTGTGTGTTACATACACAAATGGTTGTATGGCACAATGCTACAGTTTTTTTACAAGAAGGACAATTTTTTTATGTTTTAAAAAGAATTCCACTGAAACGAACCCACACTCGCACACTAGTGCTGTTGCTGCAACTGATGCTGATAATAGTGAAGTTCGAATCGGGATGCAATGTTGTGCAAAAGATGATGATCCTAGTGGAAAATGAGTGGGATTTAATATGACGCGATAGGGAGCCGAATAGGTTTTCGAACAAAGTGTACATGGTAAGAATTAAAAATTTCGAAGTGAACGAACATTATCCGACGAGCCAAAGCGCAATGTTGGTTACCTCATGATAAATAGGAGATACTGACGGAGTCCTAGTCGTCGCACTAAAATGGAGTAGCATTGCATTGTGTCGTGCAGCTCAGCATAGACTCTTCCTGGCCATACTCCACTCCGATGATGATACGTGTCGAGGAGGAAGGAATTCGAATGTTCGACAAAAAATTAGTCAGTGGTGTAAATAAGTGGAAACGGGACAGAAAAAATGGGATAGATCGCTGCTGAAAATGTAGTTAAACCGACAGATTATGTATCCTGTTATAAAGTTATAACCAAAAACCAATCAGTATCATCCGTTATCTATCACTTTTTAATTCCGCAGTTTCCCTTGCTGAGTCTGCTTCTTCTTCCCATCTTACATTTTACATATTTAAGATAGGCAGATATTATTGTGCTTCAGGGAGTTATACGTACAACAGACGCTTGAGTAGGAATAATATGTACTTACCCGTTGGTTTTGGGTTGACCATGCATTTGCTTGTGTGTAAACGATTTACACATTGTAGCACTTCCCGGCATCCGCTCTGATTTTTACAACATTTTTTTGTTCAAATGACAGTGGAAGCAGTATCAGGAAAGAAACATCCCAAATAAATTTGGCACATGAAACCAAAGGAAAATCTAAATATGGACACGGATCCTCTATTTTTGGGGTTAAAGATGACGACGACCGGCTTCGTCGAGAGAGAGTGTGCTTGGGCTTGTCTCGCTTCGTCGTCTTCTCGCGATGAAAGAAACGCAACAAATGTATAATGTGTGTGCATAGCCAAGCGAAAAAAAGTCTCTTGCATCATTCACGTTCCACGTACAGCCTTCCGTTTCCTTTTTATCAGTCAGCCCGTCACCCTGTATCATCATTTTCAAGGAAGTATATGTGTGCATTATATACGAGTAGCACGTACTGCCACGAGCATATAAATTGCTCCTTTCCTTAGCTTGCCTTCAAGTTGTGAAAAATCGGAGGAAGCTCCGAGAAAATATCCGAAACTTGTTCATCCGGGATGTGATGTGACTCTCTCGTTGTAACCAGACCTTCTAAATATTCACCATGGCTGCATCTCCTACTTTTATGTATTCTTTCTGCCTATATAAAAGAATGCATATTCATTCATTGACCTAATCGCATGTAAAGAGGGGCTCCAACAACCATGCCTACCTTCAGTTAGTTAGTTATTTGATAACTGTATTACTTTTCCATAACGTGCGATGGATGCGTGCTACTGTGCATTAGGACTTTGAAACTTTAATCATACACGTCGTTCGCATCGTCCGGAATACGAACTGTCTGCTTGCTTGACTAGTGCCGCGCTCCACATATGAAAGATCCCTTTAGTTTGGAGTTTCAGAGAAAACTTCCACGCCAGCTTTTATGAACAACAGCGAGTTTGATGTGCATTTCACAGGGTGAATAGACTATAACGGAGTAAAGTTTATTATCTTTTTCCTATTTTATGGAGTAATACTAGGATGTTCATATGGCTTTTTTTTCTTGAATGATTCTGTATTATATGGGAAAAGTAAGTGGCGTTTTATACTAGAAATGAGGCACATTTTTATATGCAAAAAGCCGGTTGACAGGTTAGCATTAGGGTTATGACTGCAAAGGGAAAAGAAAGGAAAAAACGACTCATGGAAGGCACTTATAAATCAGCGACAGTTGTTGGAAAGGAAATGATAGTCATGTAATAAGTTGTGATTTTTTTCTAATAATGTGTACATATATATTTTAGGGGAGCAGCATGCAATCTTGCATCTTTTCTTGACATCAGCCAACACACTAGCACTACTAACGTGTGTGCCATTTTTTGTGTGAGAACTCTAAAAGTTATTTATATGTATTGAAATTGGAGAAGTTATTTGTATAATAATATATAGACCTTTTTGTTCGATTTCTAGGCTTGACTGTCCTCCTCTTTAGACCTCCATCCCATCATATCACATCTCACCTCCTCCTCTTTCCTCTTGCTTCCTCCCACTATCCTCCGCTATATAGTCCTACTGTGCATAATTGTGCTATTAGCCGTTCTCGTTCCAGATTCCGAGGTGTGAGGGAATGAAAACGTCGCGTTCCACATAAATACTTATCGCATGTCTGCTTGATCCTTTTGCTGTTTTACGGGGAGCTACATATTATATGGGCTGAAGATTTAAAGACAATTTGGATCGCAAGATTATTCCCGTTTTTCGCAACAAGAATAGTGTCAACTTACTGTGTGCACGTTGTGCTATTGAATGCCAACCTCATGTGGTAATTTGATGTCCTGTGATCAAGTTAAATTTATACAAGCGTAATGCTAATCCAAAGTAAAGTATACATTAATGCACAAATAAATATAAATGCCTACAAGTAAATTTATGAGATGTGATTATGCACAGTAATAACATCAGCACTCGTAACGACACGATGATGAGGATGATGGTGATAGTAACGTCATTGGGCTTTGGTATGAACCAAGTGATTGAATAAAAAATCAGTGCAGTGATCTCACATCTTTTAGGAATTCAGCCAAAAGCAATTCATTCGCCATGGATGAATCCTTCTGTGTACCTCCTCTTCTGCCTCCGCAAAGTAGTCCGCCGAACACTTTCATATAGCCCACATTTAAGTCTTTATCGAAGCAGAAAGTATTACGTAGCATTTATGGATGACAATGTGTTGCGGATGATCCAGCTAGCGCTTTTCCTCCAAGTCACAGCGACCATCAATAAAAATCGTCGTTGTCGAGCGGAAATATCGATTGTCGGAGGAATAATGCAATGAAATAGTAATAATACCGATATCAACGACTACAACTTGATCGATGCGCAATACTCAATAACATCGGTACACAGACGTTATCTCTCATTTCCAGGAAGAAAAAGTATTTGCGGGATTAAATTATGGGCTGTACAAATGAAATGATATATGGAATATTATCTGAGTCTCCTCCACTGGAACCAATACTGCGGTTTACACATAACGTGTTATTTTATTTACTGAAGCATTTTTTGTTAAGATATCCACTGGTATATTTTTTATAACCTATACTCTAATCTATTGTACGATCTGATATTTCTATCCATTATTCCTACGCGTGAGTTACACAATACAAGAATTACAACTATATATGATGTTCACATTGTCTGTATTAATATGAGATCTTTTTATTCATTTATTGGATGTGTAATATTTTACTATAGCTCAAATGAGTATAAACTATATGTATAATATATAGGTTGGTTGTTAGATAAACACAATGTGTTTTTTAAGTGGATATAGTAATCATTTCTTTAGTAGTTGTATATGATTTTGAGACCTTAACGGTATTGTTGATATTTGTAAGAAGAGGTAAATTGTGTTTAAAATTCTGGTTGCTATTCAGATGGAAGTTTTGGTTCACACTTGATAGAGGCTGTTTGGATGTCCCTGATTTCATTTGAGAATGTGAGCTANTTAACGGTATTGTTGATATTTGTAAGAAGAGGTAAATTGTGTTTAAAATTCTGGTTGCTATTCAGATGGAAGTTTTGGTTCACACTTGATAGAGGCTGTTTGGATGTCCCTGATTTCATTTGAGAATGTGAGCTACAACAACTACATCAATACGGTCGTCGCCTGCCGTTTGAAGCTGTTTGACCGCAAAGAATTCTTTTGAATGCGCGTCGGAATTCGATATTGAAGATGGTGTAGATTAAGGGATTGATTCCTGAAAATTGACAACCAGTTTATCAACACTTTTAAACAAGAGTTTTTTTTTGAAGAGTGTCTTTTAAACCAATGGTGACTCGAAAATATTCAGAAAATAATAATTAATTTTACACAAACTTCCGTTAAAGTATTAAATATGTTAATTGCATACTTAGGACATTATAGTTTTTTTGAAGAGTGTCTTTTAAACCAATGGTGACTCGAAAATATTCAGAAAATAATAATTAATTTTACACAAACTTCCGTTAAAGTATTAAATATGTTAATTGCACACTTAGGACATTATAAAAACAAACAAGTTACCTGAATTTAGATACCCCAACCATTGAAGGGCACTGATCACATAAGGTGGCACAGCTTCTTCACACACTTCCCCACACAATGGTACCCCAAGAGCCCACAGAAAAAACGGTGCCCAGCATACGACCTGTTCAAGAAAATAAATAAAATGAAGCCAGACAAGTTTCTGGAAATTTTTTAGTGCTCACTTTTTTACTCAACGGCCAATTTACCATTGTGCGCACGAAACTGTCAAACGACGTGACAAGTGAAAACTTGACAGCATTATTGACTTTAAACGAAATGAATCTCGTGTGGATATATAGAGTAAAAGTATTGTACTCACGAATGCTCCAGTGATGATCGCAAGTGTTTTTGCAGCCTTTCTCTCTCGCTTGGCTTCCAATGACTCTTTCTGCTTCTTATGGCTCTCTTTAGTTGATTTAGACCGAACTGGAGTGGATGCCTCGTTGGATGCCCCCGTGGCTGATGACCCAGGTGTTCCAGACATCGGAACTGACAGGTAAGTTGGCCGGCAAGTACCAGAATTCGTCGCAACAGGGGAAGTGTTCCCAGTTGACGATTGTGGAGGAATCTGATTGTCATGTAATCCCGCTGACGGATTGACACCTGATTCTTCATCTGGAGCGATGGAAATAGCTGGAGACCCCAATTGCTGGAGCTCTTGATCGTTGTGGCTGATTACGTTAGGATGATCGGACTCTGTGCTGGTTTCAACAGTTGCCGTGTGACACGATAACTCATCTGAAAATGTGGTTGACATGACCAACGGTTTACCTGACACCGTTGGTGTGGATGCGGAGGTTGGAAGCCTGTGATTGTCATTCTTGGGGATTTGGCCCACTCGATGTCGTAATCTATTACGTGCAACCCGAAAAATTCGCCAGTAAAGAACCTGTAAAAGTGAGAAAAATGGCTATACGACATTTCATCGCCTTTTTTCCTGGCAACTTCCTACGTGACGTAGTTTCCTCCAAACAGCATGACATGACGGACAACTATTTCAGATTCTTTTGAGGACCAGTCTGCAGTTTCAGTCAACTCGGTAAAAAGATTTTCACGATAAACTAGATTTAGTTTAATTTCTGACTTGTAAAGAATTGTCGAATTGGTTTATGGCAGCAGTAAGAATTTTTTTCTATGTTTTCCAGAGGAGCCTGGATATATGTATTACAGATTTACACGCATAGCGAGGTTACCATACCATACCCCATATCGTTATTTATGAGGAAACATTTTAGTAGAGAAGTTGTTTGCTCTTACGAGAGTGGCGAAAACCGGAAGATAGAAAGTGGCCAAAGTTGCAAAGATCTGATAGCCCACGTCCTGACTCACGAGACATTTCTTTTCTTCAATCCGATCCAAGAAATGGGGATCTTTCCAACCGAATAACGGAGCGGCTGACACTAACGCTGCCACCAGCCACACTAGGAATATCATGAAATTGATGCTGGTTTTGCTTCTGTTCACAGTCCAATTTATCACTGTCACACTTAAATACCTGTAACACAGGAAATTTCGGTTAATATAATTAGCAGCTGAAAAACACAACAAAACTGCACATTCGACAATCGTTTTGAACAAAACAATTATTTGATAATTTTTGCATTTCATTGCTTTCCAAGTTGAAACTTGCAACATGCTCAACCAGAGAGAATTAGTTCAGTCAGATAAGGGAAAGAAAAAATGTAGTGTTTGTGAAATGCTAGTGTGTGATTTATATCGCCACAATCATAACAGAGCTTATCATTTATTATCCACCGCATGCTTGTTTTGTGGAAAGCTTTTTACTAGAACAGTATCGTTGTTGGAGCACTGTCACCTTTTAGGGTATAATCTCCCGGAGTCGGACATGGTAGCGGAGAAGATGGAAATAGATTTTCCAATTAACAAAGAAACATTAAAAGAAGAAATTGACAGACAAGGGGATTTCCAATCTAGTTCACGGAAGGGACGGACAGACTAGGGTCCCATGCAACCTCGGTTCAGACTTTTGTAAGCAGACATTATGCCCTTCAAAAACACATCGGTCGAAAGCATCGCAGAGCCTCGAGGAACTCCCCTAATCGTGTTGATACCATTCGACCAACGGAACGTTCGGGAATAGCCACTCCTGTGGAACTCCTTGCTCAAAAGAAACAGAAGATTGCTCAAAATCTGCAAACGATTGCTTGCGCTATTGACTCAAGATAATCTCAAACTTAGTCAAGAGATCACCGAATTGGAAACCATTCCTAATCATGACGATCATATCATGAAACAGGTCCGTCCACGGTTCCAAAAAAAAGCGCAGACGCAACTAACCTCAGTGACGAGTCACTGGCCAGTACCTGCCATTCAGCAAACAGTTTTAAGTAATTTATAAAAAATGCTTGCTTTCCCACCGAACTCGAGAGAAAATATTCCTCTCCACTCCCGCTCCGCTTTCCCTTGATTAATCCAATATACATGCAACAAAGCGGAATTCTTAAGCTCGCTGTGTGGCATGCAATGTAACGAACCAAGAAATACTTTATACGTCACATAGGAGTTCGTTATAATTTGCGCATTCAGAGCCATAAAGCAATTTTGTGCAGCTTATAAAGCAAGTTTTTATGTGCATAATAAGCTTGTATCCTTCATGGAAAAATAAACGAGGAAGCAATGAAACGAATGAAACGAACCACTCCTCAGTCAATTTCCAAGAGTCAAATGGTCCACTTCTTTTAAACATTGTTCCAACTAGACTCGCAGCACTATATCTGCTACATTTTTCTAACTACATACAAACCTTTTCCACTTCACATCACATAAATATGTCAGGAAAATAGTTTAGTCAGATAAGTATATGTACTTTATTATACGGGCTGGTGGTATTTAACCCGCTCGCTTTCTCTCTCCTCCTTCTCCTTTCCTCCTTTTCGTCGTCATAAGTAATATTACTATGAGGTCCCCGCATTCGTTCTCTGGCTTGCTCTCAATAAACGCGAAACCAGCTGGAAGAAAAGCAGCAAGAGGAAAGATGAAAAAAGGAGGAAAAAAAGGGAGCGTAACTTTTAACGGTAGAACAGTCAGATCCTCACGCTCAGCATGACCCATCCTAATCGGGCCATTATGTGGAGGAAGGAAGGAACCGTTCACCTGCTGCAAAAAATATCTTATACACACGACACGAAGCAACATTATGCATAAAACGTATACACCAGCAGCAACTTTTTCCACGGGAGTACCTGTGTGTGGGGGGTAATCCAGATCCAGACAATGCTCACTGAGTGTAAAAAATAGAGGAATGGTTACCCATCTTATTTTTTTTTAAATTGGTGGACATTCTTCACGCAAGTACATTATGCAACTAAAGTACCTTGTGTGACTAGCTGCATTCCTACATTTATTGTGCAAGGGCACTACGCGGCGTCCAGTTTCCCATATATCATTATAATACACGGTAAGTTGCTGGTAGTATTTTAACAGAAGCCAAGCAATTTAAGGTAGTAAAGAGACAATAATTCCGTTATTTCACTCTCCGCGGAGTAGCCTGGTTTTACTTCTCTCGAGTTTTCAATAGAGAAGACTGCGATGGATGAAGGAGGAGGGTGAAAAGGGCTTGACTGACCAACCGACATTGATTCAGCTTCTTTCGTAACGAGTTCAATCAGCCACTTCAGGTTTGTGAAAAATATCTGCACTTTGACTCTGAAAGACTTTCCCATTAGCTTTTTTTTATTCTAACTGACTTTACTGACTCTCGGTCCTGTGAGTAGCTCGAAGAATACTACCGTACTTCCTTTGAATGTGACAACTGCTCAAGACACATGCACGGAGAAAGGAAGTTTATAACACTCCCATCCTACCTGACTACTTACGTTGCCCCTTTGAAAAGATAGAAAATGTTGACTATGGTTTATTCTGCTCCAGTATATAATGCAATGTTTTCCAAAGGGGAGTGCGGCTAACATAATATTGTAGCTCTCTTCGAAGAACGAACTTCCACGTGCTTATTTTATTTACGGCTTGGTGTCGGGAAATCTTGTCGAGTTAGAGAATTTGACGCGGGGAAAGTTGCTCGTGAATTTCTTAAACCCTACTGCCCTTCTTTCCCTCAAACTTCCGTAATGGTTTATTTTCAAGTTTCTTTGTGACAGAGGCGCTCAGCTGGTATAAATACAATAACAAGAACAAGAATAATGAACTAAAGTAGGTCCAGGCGCGATGCAAGAACTTTCTAAAAGCTTGTTATAACCATCATTTTTTCGCCGCTGCACAATATGTGCTTCGGAGCTAGTAAAAAATGTATTGTTAGATCCAGTACACAAGGAACCCATTTTTTATCCTCTTGCGCTTTTGTCATGAACTAGGAAACTTTTCTACACCAAATTCTAATGCATGCATATTCCTCCTGCATGTTTTATGAACATTGGTTCAAACTCATGTTAACAAGCTCAACTTTTACATAATATTCATCCTTTTGAAAAATGAATATTTTCTTTAATTTTCCACGACTGGTTCCTCCATCGTCTTCATCTTATTCTTAGAGGAACTTGCACACTGAATTTCGCTTCGTTTCCTTTGATTCAGTCCGGTGGTTACTCTATGCATACCTCATAGCCACCGCACGCCATGAATCTCTGCGACGGAAATAACTTTAATGTACACGAAAAAAAATCGTGTCAGCATAATGATCACGGTTTACCTTGTTTCACTTTATCTACTCTCCTTGAAGAAATTTTGCACTGAATGATAGCTTAGCCAGCTGTAAAATGACAAAGGCTTGGAGAGCAGGAAAATTTTCAGACGAGATTAAAAGAAACGGATTTAAAAGGAAGGGAAAGTCAAGATTGTACTGAATGATAGCTTAGCCAGCTGTAAAATGACAAAGGCTTGGAGAGCAGGAAAATTTTCAGACGAGATTAAAAGAAACGGATTTAAAAGGAAGGGAAAGTCAAGACATAGCATTTAAAGAGAAATGCTTTCTTCCTTCGGTGTGGTTTTTTTTTCTTAAGTTTACTCCGGATGCAACGTACCGTCAAAAATATAATGCATTGGAAAAACGCTTTCATATTCACAGTGTGCAAGGATATAAGCCTCTGTATTCCAAGTAAAGTCGTGGATTTAAAGAGAAATGCTTTCTTCCTTCGGTGTGGTTTTTTTTCTTAAGTTTACTACGGATGCAACGTACCGTCAAAAATATAATGCATTGGAAAAACGCTTTCATATTCACAGTGTGCAAGGATATAAGCCTCTGTATTCCAAGTAAAGTCGTGGAGTCCTTTAGTCTAAATATTCATGTTATGTTGTTAGCCTGCCTCCCTGTAAATAGGACAAAGGTAAGGTTTTGATCTTTCACGCTCTCTTGCCTGACTTCCAGCCTTTTCATGTTGTGAGCAAACACAAACTAATGATCATGGCTTATTCAAGTGTAAATAGCTAAGGAAGCTAGCTTACTAAACTATTATGAAACTATCGCAGCGACAGCAAAAAAAAGAACATGAATGGAGGAGAAATACGTAACTGACTACATTATAATTATTATACTTTACAAATTCCCTTTCTAGGCAGTCCGCAAGGAAAAAAAAACTTCCTGATGATGACGAAAAAACTTTTCTCCTTCCTCTCTTCTTACCACATAATATTTTTTGTTCAGTGGTGGTGATAATAAGCCATGATCACACGGCGTATATTTTCTATATTTAACATTCTCCTTGGTCTGTTCAGAGGCAATGCAATACATATAAAGTGCATTTAATAAGGACGACGCTGCGCATTTGTGGTGAATATATGTGGATTCCAAACAACAACAACAAAATAAAGAAGGAACAACGATACTTGGAGCGTGGTTCCCTCAAAAGAAGGAGAAAAAACTAATCAAGCGTGGATCGCACATGATGCTCGGTTTTTCTTCCTCTTTTCGTTCCCGTCGACTTGTCTTACAAGTGGTCGATAACAAGTTACAAGAACCATAAACGAAATGAGAATAGGTACATTTACACACACAGACACCACCCCTCCTTTTCGTACACCTTACTGCTTTTAGAGAAGAACTGAGCCCTGGCAGAAGCTACGCAATGCACTATAAAAAGTAAGGCGTAATAGTTGGTGGTGGTAAGTTAACCATTTAGTCAAGTCTGGTGGCTGTGAGTGTGTGTGTGCAGAGTAAGTAATATTTATTCAAGTTTATGGAAAAGGAAAAGAGGAGCTAAACATCGAGTGGTTGGTTTCATCGTCCTCATCTTCATCGTCGCCTCCGCAACCCATGGCTGGCTTCACAGCACCACCAGCAACCAAACGAAGAAAGAGGTTTTTTTCTGCAAGCAGTGAAAGCCTCTTGTGATGAGTAGAATTTTGTCGAATTGAACAAGTGTGTATATGCATTATTGTTACACTTGGGGCTATCCATTCGATCACACCCACTGAAAGGTTTCATTCACTACTTCCAGTATTTTATACGAGCAATGTAATTCACAAGTACCACCAGAGATATGATACAAAATAGAAAAAGAACTTGAAAAAAATGAATAGTGAAAGTGCGAACGAACAAAGTCACAGCCGATTTATACACACATACTACTATCGTGTTATATAAAAATACATTTGGAATTAAAAGAAGCAAATTGTGACCAGGGTACATATACGACAATTTTGAAATGCAAGCGACATGCATCCAAGTATAAAAAATAATAATATTAGAGATCGCTTTTATGTTTGCCAAGTGATGTATAACTAAAGATGTGGAAGGAAGGGAAGAGGGAGGGCAGGTCATGACTGTATAATAATTTTTTTTAGTCAACCAACCGACCAAATCATATTGAAAATCCACCATATCAGATCAGCTTTTTTGGGGGAGTGTGAAAAGATGTGAACAGAAAGAAAATGAGAGTGGAAACAAAAGAGCCTGAAAAAAGTCTATCGTGGGTTTCAGCGATATGGTTGGTTGGCTGCGTGCATTGTAGTTTTGGTTTGGTGCTTCGATAACGATTGAGAAAAAAAACGTACCTATCAACGGCTACAGAAAGAAGATGAAGGATTGACGCGCTGCAACACAGAACATCTAACGAAGTCCAAATTTCGCATACTGCCGCTCCAAATAACCACTCTCCTTTGATCTGCATTTTTCCACCAGGTTTATCAAATGCAATTCCAGGTTTTTTGTTGTTCCCCAAGTTCCAAGTATTTTCATCCCAATCCCAATATCGCAATCGACAAAAGCCACAGTAAAGAAAATCAGGCGGGGTTGCACGAGTAGACAAGTTTTTCACAGAATCGGACCCGGTGTTAGTTATGTTTTTGGTCATATGTACGAAGATGGGCAAAGAGGGCGGTAAACATGTGATCCATGTAAATGCACCATGGATTTTTATTTCCAAAAAAGAAGGTTATATATTTGACGATATTTTGGAAATGTAAATGGATTCATCGATGTCGTCGACGTCGTCATATTGTGCGATGAAGTAGTAACAAAAATAGCAGAGAAAAAAGTGAGACAGCCGTAGCAAGGAACACGCCATATGTGGGGAAGAGTAGTAACACCGTGCCGGGCATATCCAGTAGAGTCGCCGAGTAGCAAAACCACCACCGAGAAAATAACCATCACAAAAGAGAAAAGAGTCACAAAGATTGATCACTCTGAACCGCTTTCACTAGTACTCAGAAACATACATACACATATATAGACACGTACGTACTTATAAAAACTACAAGGTATATACATATATATACAGTTTCCTTCTCAGGACTGGAAATAAAAAAATCTGCTTGCTCTTATTTGTAATATTAATGCTTTTATATAATACACTCGTTGTTTGCACAGACACAGACAAAAACAACTTTTACTCCAAACTATTTCCCCCCTTTAGTCGTCCGCTTACTACTGACAGACATACACTGATAATATAGACATTTCTCTGTACTTACCAGGAACCCTAAAACCTCTGCGCGAAAAGTTTATATACATGATATTGGTATTCCAGACTGAGGCTACACTGCACAAAATAATTCGTTCCTTTTATCCTGTATACAGGACTAATATGATGATGCGATTATGCCCTGAGTACATGAATAGTTTTTGCACATATAATTTCTTTGTGGGGAAACATATCGAGCCGGAGCTGATGCTACCACAGGAAGGACAAGGATGAAGAAGTGTGATCATGTCCATCCCACAGTTGATTCACAATAAATATTTTAGAGAGACCATTGAAGTTACGTGTGCAGGACTGTAGAACCACTGTGGAACATGGAAATGGAAATCATGTGAACATTGCCTACTACAACTTTTGTTCTTAATGGATTTAGCCTCGAGGAGGAGAAAGGATTCATGTGAGCCTTCCACAGACATTTATTATATATTTACTTTCGTGCTGAAGATATGACCATACCACTGTTCCAAACATCCTGTGTGCTCGATTCACCAACATTACTGGTACATTCGCTCATATGCTTGTTCAATAAGCATTAAATTAAAGATGAACTGTGAAAATCCTCCTATAAGATTTTATGCTCTTCATCTGGTCACTTCAAGTTCCTCGACGACAAGGAAAGATAAAATCGGTAAGTAGTGGTGCGGATTTCGGTCCACCACGGCTTCAGTCATTCGATCAGTGCAGATAGCAATGACACTCACACATCGACATCATTTCATATGAGTAAAACCATCCCAAACCTGCATGAAATCTACATGCACTTAATTTTTTTGTTTATATTGTTGGTATTTGTAGGCCTAGATAAATGAATAATTTCTGCACCCTCAGTTTTTCAATTTGCATTTAGCCTGCGTTTTAGGAGGGTTGCGATTGCGAATATGCAAATTAGTACGTGATTAACAGCAATTCGATGAAAATTTGCAGGTATGTGAAGAAAAGGTGTAGAATTTGGTAAGTTTTATATTTTTTATAAAGCCGTTGCAGGTGCCCGTTATGACCGTTACAAATTTATTTTTTAAAAATTAATTATTAAATAGACTTCTGGTCAATTCGACGACGCTGATTCCGCTGTTTTTCAAAAAACCGTCACATGTGGAAGTTATGACAGTTATAACTTTGTAGTTTTTTGTAACGGTCATAACTTTCACATGTACACGGCTTTTTTTTTTTAAATATATAGCTCACCAAATTCTACACCCTTTCTTCACCAACCTGCAAATCATCGAATTTCGTTGAAAAACCATGGTCCCAAATAGGTACTAATTTGCATATTCGCAACCCTCCTAAAACGCAGGCAAATTGAAAAACTGAGGTGCAAAAATTGTTCACTTATATAGGCCTATAAATACCAACAATAAAAACAAAAATTAAAGTGCATGTATATTTCATGCAGGTTTGGGATGGTTTTACTCATATCGAGTCGGGTTAATGATGATAATTGAAATGGGAAGTAACAAATTCACATGCTTCTACAATTAAATGGGCCGAATGCATTTATTCGTTGTTTCAGGTGTAGCTTAACACTGGTAATGCCTATTTCTTGAGGTATGATTAACCATTACCTGTGTAATCGTTTCGCTGTGTTTGTAGAATACTGTCTGACTGTTGCCCAAAAATCATTTTATAGTGTCCACTACTATGAGTTTTTATTATGCATTCTTTCACTAAACGACTAACTGGCCTAATCTTAAGGAATTTGTTATACCCTTGTTTTTCACAAAACGAAGAAGGCGCTTGATGAAATGCGTATGTACGTCATTTTGCAGCAATGATTGCACGAAGAAACACGAGAAGAAATTCTGCTTTCACCACTTTCTTCTCCAAACATTTTTATTTCTCTGTGTATATATGCTGTCTAATAAATAGAGTCATAACTTAACTTCACATCCTGATATATCTCCTTTTGTGTACATCCACTCATCAACCGTAATATTTTATGCCCAAGATGGAGCACAATACGGTTTCAGCTTTATTACGTAAACGCAACCAGTTGAGATTAGGACTTTCCCTTCATTGCATGAGAGAATCAAACTTGTTCACGCATGAATAGGCAGGTTGCAATTGTGGCGCAAAAGATGAAAAAAGAGATGAAAGCAGGGATAAAAAAGGGAAGAAATGGGAAAACACAAGAATACTTGATTGAGCCAATATATTATACTTGTGGTACACAGAAGTATACCAAAATAGCAGAAACAGGCATCATGGAAGCCTATGTCAGCACCGCTTCGCCAAACAAGGTCTACCCATTTTTCGTCTCGGCGGTTCACTTACAACCATATTCAAGATGATAAGTAAACATTATACAATGTGATGCGGCTTCCACAAGTGGACTATTGGCCCACCCTCATTCATGCACGCTCGTAGCATTTTCCTTCATTCATTCAGCCGAGCTGACAAAAAACGCGGTTTTTATTGCAAGCCAGACAATAGTTGTAGGTATGTATGTGTTACGTTTTACGTATACCTTTGTGCAAAAGTAATGGAATGCTTTAATTTTATAACAAAACGTCTGGCGAATTATTATCACATTTTAGCCTTCACTCTCTGGTAATTATCCGCAGGCAGACAGAATCCCATGAATTTTTGTGCTTACATGGAAAGCATTATTCGCACATTTGTACACGTGGGTTTTGGATTTGTTGAACTAATTATTTCTTGATGTACGCGAGTTATCTCTACGGAACACAAATGTATTCTTTGAGCATTTCACACGTGCGGATTTGTGCGATAACGAGGACCATGTACAAACAAAAATTTCTGTGAGTATAATTCAACGGAGAAATGCCGAATTAATTTTTTAAGCTGTACTTCGTAATCCAGCATGTTTAAGGACTAAATAATGTTAGAACATATTATGTTAGCAAGATTTAGGATATGTTTGCTTCAGCTATTCCTGAATATTTATCTAGAAAATCTAATCTGTATTGTTTGCAGGAAGTGGGTTATATTTTCATTACATTTGGAAAAGTTCGTTTATTTGCTCTTGCTGCGGTGATGCCACATAATACAAAACACGACCGGAGCACTTCGTCATTCGTCTAGAAAATTTTTAATTGAAAACCATGTATATACTTTATAATGTAGCTAATGCAAGTGATGCCTTGAACACTTTTCTGAACGAAAGACTAGAGAAAAATAGGGTCAAAGGGTAAACGTATTGGGGAAAGCTGTTCACAATCTCCGTATGTTTAGCAATTGCTAAACATTGATGGTAATAAAGAAAAATTTGAGAGATGGGCTAAGAAGTCAATAATATGGCAAGCTTTTAGGCAACACTAGTCAGCAGAAACGTAATTAGAGCAACAATGCAATGAATTGAAAAAATATCGGACAGATGTACGAATTTTAACCACATCTTGTTGCTGCTGGTAAAAAACTGGTAAAAACTAGATATTCATACACTAAGCTAAGGTTCATGACTATGAACTTTAAAACCCATGAACTTTGACCCCCTTTGTGGTCATTCGGTCTGGATTAATGTTTCCGTGAATTCTCTTAGAAGACTGAATGATCCCATCGGAGCATTTCATCGGAGATGTTCGTGTCATGTACTAAGTATTTTTCCATACGTACTGAAAGGAGCCAACTTGCAACATCTGCTTATTACTACAAAATGCATAAGCACACCAAAAATATGGAAGTTTGTGGAATGCTACTGCGGTTAAATTATATTATTATTACGGCATCCTTGCTTTCCTTTTCTCCACTTCGTTTTTTTGGCATTGATGAAGTGAATCGAGTTGAAATATTGTTCGCTACTTGTTTGCGAGCTATATGAAAGGTATGCATGGCAAACTTCCGTGCACCATTTTGACTAGATTTCCCTCCATATTGTACACCTCTCCCAACATTGTATACTTACTTACTAAAAGCAAAGACTGAACAAAATCAGATACCACAATTTCCATTTTTCATATTTTCCTACAGACGTATGCGTACGATAATTGATAATGGCTTTTCTACTCCACACAAAGATGTTACTACGGGGTGCGGTTCAAGGATGGAATTTTTAGAGAAAAAGAAAGCTCCAATTTGAAATGTACCTTCTTCCGTCGCATCACTTTCTCTTAGTTTTGTCTACAATGGATGATTCTTCATTTTCTGCTGATGCACAAGCCTATACTATATACTCATCTAACTATTTTGCTGGAAAAAAATTGGTGATAATGAAAAATATTCGTCGATCTTTCAAGAGCCCCCCATGCGCACAATATGAATATACGCAAACATTTGCAAAAGAGTGTGCTTCGCGGAAAGGAGGATATTTATTTGCCAATACGGTTTTATATTGACAACTGAAAACTCTTTTCACATGAAAATAATAAAATGTTTCTCTCAAGACATCGAATGAGCTCAGTCATTCAGTTTGTGCGCACATATTGTATTGGTGGGTTGTATCCAACCACGCCACATACAATCCTTTTCTTCTTCTGGTGCAGTTTCAGTCAGTCATGTAATGATTTTAAGGACTTTTTCAAGAACTCTCAGACTCAATTTTCTAAATGAAAAGTCTCATATTTTCCCTCCTTTTCTTTTTGGCCACGATTTTTTTCTGGCTTTTGATTTTCTACCAGAAATAGAAAACACAAAAAATATTCTAAGGATGTTGCATGTGCAGCTTCAATAACAAGATTCGCCGCTGCGTAATGGTACGTGTATTGTATAAAATACAATGTCAAAATAAAAACTTTTTCTTTTCCCGACAATCATCAAGGAATATCAATTTATTAAGTTTTAGGTTATGTGTGGTTGTGAGTATATAAATAGCTTAACTTCTCTCCAATCACGAACATTTCCAGAGAAAACAAGACACTATTTTATGTTTTGATGGCTCCTCTCCCTCTCTTCTTCAAATAGAACTGTACAAAGTTCTTAAATTATGGGTATTGGGATTTTTTGTTCCAGTCCAGATACATTTTCACCTAGAAATTGTGTGGGCTTGTAAAGGAGGCGTTGGTTAAGGTAGAATGAGGGAAAAGTGAAGGTTGGAAAACCGGGAATAAATGGGAACAGAATCCGTAATTCGAAGAAAAAATGTGAAAATGCTTCAAGAATGTGCACTAAGACTCCAAAAGCACCAAAAACAGAGAAAGATATAAGATACATTTATTTGTTTTTCCTGTTGAAATCTGGTGCGAGAAGGCAATGTGTACGTGAGCATGCACTATACCCAAACCAGTTTAAGAGCACAAGAAACTTTCCAGCACTATGCTTCCAAACATTTACACATAGTGAAATGATTATAGACTCACATAAATGAATTGTGTTTGTGTATTATGTAATACAAAAAGTAAAGCTGATCCTGAATGAGACCAGGAGTCTCACTTGCACTACATATACATATGAGAATCTCCCGTAGTTTTCCAGACATTTTCGATAAGACAAGCGGAAATTGCACAATGGCTCTCACTTCGTTCCTCAATATCCACATAGGTAAATGTATTTATCAGCATTGTTTTTCTTCACATTTTCCGATTGTTGCTTTCCCTCTTAAAAAAGAATCATGATGATAGCCTCTGCACGGAACACTCCTGGTGTAGCTCCGTGTAAAAATATGATAATACGTCGGGAAGAAAATGGGAAAAGGAAGCGAGCTGAAAATACAAAAGCAAGGCTGCCGTCGCTATCAGGGAAGAAAGCAAATCCCTCAGATATCTAGAAATAAATCCTTTTTTTAAATTACACGTTTCAACCTGTGCACCATTCAAGGAGACATGTAAAATAAAATGTTTTAATGGAAAGGAGGTTTCTTTCTTTCCCAATTCCTCTATCGTTTTCAATGCTTGTCCAAGCACAAATTCTCAACGCACTTGGTAGAGAAAGTATTGCAATAGTCCCTTGAGAGGACGCTTTCTAGAGGCTCTTTATTCAATCCATATTATATTCGTACTTTTTTCACGCGTCTCTCGTTCAATGACCACGCGTCATCTGGTTGCAACTTGCTCACAACAAGCCAGTTTCACGTTCAGTGATGAATAAACGCTTCACGTGATCAATTCTTTTTTTAGCGGGGATTCTTTCATTCTCATTCAATTTGAAGCCTTTATGAATCAACACACCTGCCAACAAAAACAGCGTTTAAAAAAGAATTATTAATGGTCGCAAAGGTGTTTGTGACCAACTGTTAGTTCGTAAACTCTTAGGCGCACCCTCGTACAATAGCGGCTATAACAGTGGTCGTTTCGTGATCCATTTAAAAAACTGTTGTACCCAGTCCCATGTTCCGGCAACCTTTCCTATTTGTCTAGATACTAACGTGCGTATTGTTATTATTATTGTTACTGTAACTTGCCACCTTCTATATATGAAAGCATGGTAATTCCTTAGCTACCGGTGTAGACCGTGCCGCCTTGTAAGATACCGCGCCTAAGGCACTCCTACGGGAAGGCGCAAGTATGATTCTATTTAGTTTCAATTTTATAAAGCCCCGTGTTTAAAATTGTAGTAATGGCTGTGAGTGATTAAGTTTTGTCCTTCGCCTTTGTTTAAAATTGAGCAGAAGAATGCCACCACATTGTAAGACTTTCTTTCGAAGCAGCATGAACATGATGGTTTACCTCTGCCGCCGGTTAAGCCTTATGCGGTGGCACAAGATACAGGTTATTTCATAAGAGTTCCTCAGACGGCGACCGACATAAAATTCAAAAAATACTAACCTGTCAATGGCTAGTTGGCTCTTTTGGATATGCTACTTCTTTTATGCCGTTGTGACTTGGATTGTTATTTGGAAGTTAATGATTTACACGGCACCGGTAGATAACAACAACCGAAACTCTTGAAAGACTTTACTCATTCACATGCACTAAATCAAGCCGAGATTGGGAAGCTTCACCCTGTTGATGTTGATAGTTGATACGGACACCGAGGGATCTGCTTGACTCGTCATATTAGTGATGCTCTGCTGATGCAAGTATTAATAAAAAATGTTGTACTAAAATTAATGCCTGAATGTACAAACACCTAAACTGTATTACCTGCCACTTATGAACATTAATGTTTTATCATACGAACGAACGTGTGTTCACTTAAACCAAGAATATAGAGATACATGAGCTTGAGCATCTCCTCGTTCGATGCTTCTGTATCTCATTCATTTTTTGCGTTGTTTGAAGATGTGTAGAAAAAATACACAAATACGAAATTCCCGATGGGAATCTCAAGTAAATAGGTACTATAAGTTAGCCATTACGCTTAATCGGGCATGGGTAAAGTAAGTTATCTGAAGAACTCGTTAATTTATTGTCAGCTGAATTTATCAAAACGTACTAGTACGGCGCACTTGCCACAGAAATGTGGTGTAATATGACGTAGTAACACACTATATTTATTGCTCACAGGTCCAATGTTACGTGTTTCGGATACGGATGGATGGACAAGGTAAAATTCGGACTGGTTACTTTCCCCGCAACCAACACGTCCACTACCAAAAAATCACATTCATTTCAATCTCGCCTGCTTGCCTGAGGTAAATGTTTTTTCTTGTTGTGGATTGCCTGTAATAAATATTGAAAGTGGGCATACATAACACATAAAGCGGTCGAATAAAATACACATTATTTCTGGAGGGAGGAAATAAACACAATATTTTCGCTCCATGTGTTCCGTGGACGTTGGCCGCAATGCATTCCAGAATCACCAAAATACTAAGAGTCTACAGAGAAGGAGCAAGGTGGATGCGGTTTTATGGGATTTCTACTCCCTGCTTTTACTACAAGAAGAGTGCTCCCAGGAAGTTGATGATTGTCTGTGATAATAAATGGCAACCTTACTGCCTTCTCACCCACTTTTCATCTTTTCTTGGTGTTTATGGAGTGCTGTTATTGTTCTCCAGCAGCATCCTTTCTCAACACCACTACTCAAGCATATGAATTGCACCGGATTTTCGCTGACAAAAGATTTGATGCTCTTTCAAAAAGTTGCAAACTGATATTTCAATTATATTATATTATATTTGATTAGTATTGAGACTTGAAATGCATTGTTAGGTCTATTTGTAAATCTAATAGAGGCTGGCAGTAAACAATTCTCTTTTCGGAATTGGTCACGTTTAATCATTATCACATTGCATGTATGTATTTGTCATTTGTTGTTAAACAAGACTTACAATAACCGATAATCTTAAAGTGCTTCGACGGTAATTGCCAAAAATTTCATTTGAGCTGTTTTATTTTATCATTCTAACAGTGGCATTACTGGATTGTAAAGACCGACAAGGAAATGGGAATAAGTGAAAGCGTATACAATATTTATACTTGGGGAGCCCAAAACAAAGAACCCGACATGATCCGAATTACAGGGAATGATTCCCGTCAATATATTAAAGCATTCATTTGCTAAATCGATTACTGAGAATATGGGTTTGGCTTGATTGAGCTTCCTTCCTGTTCCAATGTCTGAATTGTTTTTTTTTTTCGGTTTTTTCTGGTTCCTTATTTTTTGCTTCTAAAGATGAAGCGGTTTTCTGTCCTGTGCACGGCCATCATAATGTGTTGCTGCACCCTGATAATGCTGCTATCTGCGGAGTGTCATTTATTTAGACGTCACAAGCTGTCCCATCAACGAAGGCTGCCCGTTACCATCAAGGTAAAAGTGCGGTATTTAAATTATTGTGGTGTGTCTATATTCTGTCTTTACTCCTTTGAGTTTCCCTTCTAGTCCCGATGAACTTCCTACAGATTTTCCATTGCGAGTAGCATTTTTGGAGTTTGGAGTGTAATATGTTCGGGTACGTCTGAGAGGAAAGTAGATTGAAGCTCAGGCTCAACCGTTGAGTGACCATTACTCCACATGTCTATTTAACCGTTTAAGGGAATGTGGATTTGACGATTAGAGTACATGATGTCGGAATCTCCCGAGAGAAGATTTTTTAAGTATGTCAAACACGACAGAACATAAGAGAACTAAAGGGCTTTCCACTCTGCGGCACTTTTTTGAATTGGCAAAAATCACTTCTGAGACTTTTCGCTACCTAAGAAAGCGTAAAAAATACGAAGGCCACAAAAATGGAAAGATGATGTATGATGTGCGACAAACTTCTCTCTTGTCATTTGTTTCCGGCAATCTATTATTTCTCTGGAAAAGTCGTACATACCAACTCAGAACATTTCTTACCAGAACAGGATGTTTCCGTACGTCTACATAAATAAGTGGGCAAGTGGAGCTATGAACCAAAGCAGTACTATACCTTATACTTTTCCTTCGATTGCTTCTTCAATTTGATAAATAAAGAACATTAGTTTAGTGTACGCCAACGAGCGATGAAGATGGAATGGTGTCGTAGCATAATATGCATTTATTTTTTAAGTTTAAGGAATTCACTACACGAAACTCCATGAGGGCATTTTTTGTATTGGGTAAAATATTAAGTTGGACAGGAGGAAACGTAATATAATGGTGATAGCAAGACACAACGGCTGCTACATATGTACAATGTAGCCTCCTTACCTTTATCGCATCGCACCCATAAAAACGTGCAATATAATGCTCCAAAAAGGTAACAACCATCAAGTCTTTGTCATTATGATACAACATTGCTAGAGGTTCTCTTGAGTGCTTTGGAGAAACGACTGCACTATTTAAAGGTTAAAAATATCTTTTTTGAAACTCAATTTCCTGTTGCTGTACGGAAGAAAGTAAGAAAAGGCTGCTCATGTGTTTCATTACAAACAATAATATTTTATGAGCATGTCCTTTGTTTTACAAAGCAGTAAAAGTTGTGGTTCCACTGTGAAGCACTAAAAGTGTTGATTTTGCACTTTGGGAGGCANACAACCATCAAGTCTTTGTCATTATGATACAACATTGCTAGAGGTTCTCTTGAGTGCTTTGGAGAAACGACTGCACTATTAAAAGGTTAAAAATATCTTTTTTGAAACTCAATTTCCTGTTGCTGTACAGAAGAAAGTAAGAAAAGGCTGCTCATGTGTTTATACATTACAAACAATTTAACAATAATATTTTATGAGCATGTCCTTTGTTTTACAAAGCAGTAAAAGTTGTGGTTCCACTGTGAAGCACTAAAAGTGTTGATTTTGCACTTTGGGAGGCAGAAGTGTGCAAACTAGCATTTCATTACAAACAATAATATTTTATGAGCATGTCCTTTGTTTTACAAAGCAGTAAAAGTTGTGGTTCCACTGTGAAGCACTAAAAGTGTTGATTTTGCACTTTGGGAGGCAGAAGTGTGCAAACTAGCACGGAAAAGAAATGACGTTTCTGAGGTAGCATGCTCAACCCATTAAAAGAACATAAATATAAGCATACAGAGATTGTACCACAGTAGGTATAAAATTATCCACGGACATTGCGAGTGACCATGGACCACCTTTTGAACTCCATTTCTTGAGGCGAATAAAGTGAAGTGCGGGTCTAGAATGGGCAGGTTATCATTTGAAAAGACCAGAATTGCCAACTTATAAAAAGATCTCAGGTTTCCGCCACATTTTCTGCACAGACACTCTGGCATTCTGTGAGAAACCAACTGCTGCCGTCTGTCGTAATTAATATGATCAGAGTGGCAGGAGTTTTTGCACCACACTGCATAATAAAAAATTCTTGGTGACGTTGATACCAAAAATATACAAGGAAGCGGTTAAAACTTTTTGTGGTGATGTTGTGGACGAGAAAAAGGGAAAAAAGTATTCTTCAGAAGTTGAAAATATTATGTTTCGAGTAACAAACATTTTTTTCATGTTGTCATTTATCCAATATAGATGGGCTGCCAGCAATGACTGCGAACGCTTTCTCTTTTCTTTTTTCCTTTACCCTCAAAAGTATTTTGACGGTTTTCCAACCCGCAAAACAGATCAAGTTCGGAAGAGAAAGAAGATACAAGGAAGGGAAGTATCCAAACTTTCATCATATATTAGGAAAAGCTTAGGAGCAAGTGAGACTTTCACACACCCGTCGGACAAGTCTTCAAACTACGAGTGAGTTTCTGCGTGTAATTACTCGAATTTCCACCCAACCACGAGCCCAGCAGCACCTTTAAAGTGCTTTATGACGGTTACAAAACTAAAACATACACGCGTACAGTTTAATATACAATGAAAGGATTGTTAATGAAGCACGTCTAATAATAGAATCCAACTTTTGTGCGGCTAATATACTGGAACATGTGAATTTAATTTTACATCTTGAATGAAATGGGAATGGATGTTTTATGCAGTGGTTGGTGGTGGTCGTGAATCTGGAATTTTCGAAGTGGTCCTAAAAGGTGACCAATTTGTATTCATTCTTTTTCCCAAAGTTACATTTTTAGCTATCAGTTTCATGAGTTACCACAAAAAAACAATTAAAATCAGGTCTAAATATCTAAATACGGCAATTTACTCGCTTGATTGAATAAAAAAATACTTAAATTAGCTTTAGTGTGCCTGGAAAAACAAGTCAATCTGGATATTCAATTAAATTTAAAGACGGCAGGCAAAATTTTTTAAGGCGAAAAGTGTTTCCTAATTAAATAAAATGTGTTTCTGCAATTGTTCTCTTCTGAACAAGCTGGGTTTGCTTTTATGGGCGCATTGCAGCCTTCACTATTGCTACGATGTCTTAGAAGAGAGAAAAGCTTTACAAATAAAAGAAACCAAATAATCAGTCAGCAGGTGATTCCCACCTTCGTCACACATTTACATATACTTGATCTCCCGTTTGGTATAAAAATCGGGCATCTATTGGCAGTAATTGCATAACTAAATGTTAATGTTAACAATTATTGTTGTTCAGAGACAGGATTCAGAAAGCTTGTAGCTTGTGAAAAGGAAATTCATCGCGTACTTAGGTTTCGCGAGAGCAAATAGAATAATGGGGTGAAACGAAACAAGTCGGAAACGGGGAAGACACGAGAGCAACTTGTAAAGAGACTAAATAATTTCATATAATGAAAGGGTCTAATTTAAACCTTTACAGAAAAGGTTTTGCTGTTGAAGAGGTTCGATTTTATACTTTAATGTTTATTATGTGATCCTTTCTGCGTTTATCTTATTATTGCCAAAGATTATCGTGCAACTATTTGTGAATGAAATGACTCAGTTATTGGTAAAATATCTGGATGGGCGGGTATGTAACTACATTACTAAATCCTTTTTGTTCAGTATATAGGATCCAAGAAAGTGAAAGTTTTACCGGTTATCTCATAGGTTGTTGTGAATTCACTGTTGTATGTACCTGCACTTTGTGCTGTACATACACAAGTGCGACATTTTAATACAATTTTATACACAATTTTAATTTGTGTTTAATACACAAATTAAATTCTTCATAAAAACTAGAAAATAATGGGTGTGAATTGAGGGCGAGACTTCCAGTGATGAGGGCTGTCCGTTTAGAACGTCACGCACTTAGGGGGTGGGGGTTCCAGACCAGGCCACAGTAATATGAATTGCCCGAAAAAGACTTAATTCATTCCGGTAGGCAATTTTGAAAGATTTTAAAATATTTTTTGTTCAAGTGTCAATGCGACGAAAATCCCCTAAAGTTATATGCTGAATATAATTCTATATGCTAAATATTTTTTTTAGTTGGAGACCCACACCATTTCCTGGAAAATAATTTTTAAAAATCCTTAGAAATTAGGGTTTTTCGTACAAACTTTAATTTCAGGAAATTGCGCAGCTGATCCGGGTACTGAGTAGCACCATAAGACACCACAACTCAACTCATTGGCTTTCAAATGTTCATGGAATCAGCCCGGATCACCTGCACAAACCCGAGATATTAACATTTGAAAAGTTGAAAACTGATGACATAGTTTCGAAAAAGATTGGGAAAATGCTTTGAAATTTTTGACGTGACATAAGGGAGAGGCTCAAACATTTTGTGACATTGGGGGGAGATGAGAGGTACGAAAAAACGGAATTTTTGTGTGACGTTCTAAATATACGGCCCCTGGTGATGAGGAAACAAAATTGGAAAAAGATTTTCTTCAGATTTTCCGGTTTCTTGCATTTTTCACATTCTACTATCCTTTCACTACCACTGCTATTTTCACTCTAGTCATGTAAGTGATGTCATGCTGTAACATTATTGTTTTTTGAAATTCACCCACCGAATAGCTCAGGAATGCCCACGTTGAATTCCCGAATCGTGGCCTAGTTGTAAATTAAAATTTTACAAACATGCAAGAAAATCTCGTGCGGTAACAGTGCAAAAAATTACGGAGGGCTTATGAAAATAGAAAATCACATCACATTATACTGAAGGACGATTTCCTGGAAGAGTAAGTGAAAGTACGCTTCCTTCCTCCGGGGAGCTTGCAAATGTTATTAAACACACCCGCTGCATTTCACTTCTACGGCTCAAAGTTATCAAAATGTTTACCTGGTTTACAAGCTAACAACAATAAACAATTTTTTCATATTTCCGTAGCCTCGCATTGCAGCGAACCATGCCTCTAAATAACATTTGGGAGGCGATATGTTGTGGGTGGATATGTGCGGATGGCTTTGGGCCTGAGGAAGGT
>JAHZNF010002176.1:0-15908 GCA_027744215.1 Troglopedetes dispersus
CATGTAATAATGCTGGTATTTTTATTGTTACCTATTATTCATTCAAGCTTGACTCCAAAAGAATCTATTCTTCTCCATGCATACCTTACCAGGATTACACGCGATCAGCAGCGGTGCCAATTTGAAGTACATAAAACGAATTGTGCCTACTGCATGTATTTAAATCAGGCAACTTTGTACAAAATGGCAGACGTCGGACAACTTTTAACTGTTAGAGAGTCCGCGAAATGTCCAAAATGCACTTTTATTACTGTCATAATCTCGTGCAATCGCTTAGAGGCAACTTTAACGTAGGATAATTTAGATTTCATAAGATTAAAATCGAGTGAATCAACACTCTTAGAAAAACTCTACTATGTAGGACTATTAATATTCTTTTTTTAAAGTAAACTGACCATTCGCTTTTATTATTATTACATTAGAGAATAGGAAGAGAGCCACTCACAATTGAATATTTTCACGGATATTATTGTTCACACTTAAGAAAAGCATATTATAAAGATCTGTATGTAATGGAATGGTAATGCTATTCTCCTATTTTCCATTGTTTATTGTCCTGGCTGCTTTTGTCGTTTTACATACCAACCTCTCTTCTCTAAACAATTATTATAAACTCTACGGTACAGGTTCAATTAGTGTTCATGTTACTTGATGAATGATGATGATATTGTTGGCGAGTTGTTGAAGAGAGAAAGAATTAAAAAAAACAGAAGTTGGGCAAGTTGCATTTTTTTCCTGTCCTTGTCTTTCCACTCATTCCTGATGATAGCTATCTCTGAGTGAAACCGAAGAATCATAGGAGAGAAAAATAATATGAGACAAGCAACCGTACAAGGTTGACTGTAAATAAATTTTTGAAATAATGTATATGCACAAATATAAATGGCATCACCATTTATTACTTCTTAGAGGACCTACGTATTAGGTACAAAACGAAGAATGATGATATTTCTCGGTAGTACTGTTATTTGCGTAGTCAATGTTTTTATTATTATTATTATTCCGCATCTTTTGTTGCTCACTGACGTACATATCAAAAAGCCTTATTACCTTATATTGTGATGAGAAGATATGCATAGGTATCTTCTTACCAACCAAAATGATCCCGACCGAGCTTGCGTTATTAAATATATACAAGACCTTGTGCCATTATTCAAGAGGAAGACAAAAGGAAAAACAGTCAGTCATTTTTACCTCTTTTGTGCATTGAAGCTGTATTCAGGACAGTTTTCAAATTCCGTTTAGGATAATAATAAATAATATTGTTGTTTTTTATATTCACAAAAGTAAAGATAATAAGTTGTTGTCTTGTTGTGTTCATTTTTCATAGTGCACACAGGTGCACCAAGAGATTGTCGGTATAAAGGAAGCTTGACTTCTAAAAAAGTGGTACTGTTTTATGTGCCGGATTTGCCCACACAGTCCACGTGACAGAAAACGTCATCAGTTGAATGACACAACAGGGTTCATATCAGCAACAAAAGCGAAAACACACACACACACGTTATTTCATACGTTCTTCGTTTACATGTGAGCTTTTTAAAAAAGAATAATTTACCTCCTCTGTGGGTTGGACACAACTGGTAAGAACAAAGATTTGCACTTTCATCAAACATGTTTCTCGTTTCACTCAAACAATTCTTTATCAAGTACGATTTTAATTTCAATTATTATTTAATTAGATTAAAAATTACCCACACTGATTATTTCGAAAGAAAGGTACGATCATGTGGCCTGACCTGCTTGATATTTATTTATCAAGTACGATTTTAATTTCAATTATTATTTAATTAGATTAAAAATTACCCACACTGATTATTTCGAAAGAAAGGTACGATCATGTGGCCTGACCTGTTTGATATTTTGGGCTCGGCTTATTTTTTTTTTGGCAAGAGTGGAATATAGTGTTTGTTAATCACGCTTGTAATTGCTGTAAAAGGTGCCACTGACACCCTCGGATGAGATTTCTTGGAAATTCTGAACGACTATATATTTTTCGCACACACCCATGTTGACATATGCGAGGGAAAGGCTTGTGCTGACACTTGAAACAAAAAGAAGAAAGATTAATTGAGAGTAATTAACCCGTTGTTTGCGTTGGAGGATAAAAAGGTGACTTGACATTAGCAATGATTTGTACATTAGGTGCGGAATGTGATAATTAGTGTGGAGCCCTCCCACTTAAAATGGTACCAGGTACGGGTGAACAAATGAGCATTTTCTCCGAGTGTCTTTTCCAATCACAAATGTTGAAATGTATTGCCAGGTAGACTTCCCCATTTCATGAATTGTTTCTACAATTCCTCATCTTCAATTATTTTTTAACAAATCATTCTTTAAAAGAAATATCATCTTTAATCTTTGTACAGCAAATAAAATTTCAAAGGATATTATTATTTTTCCAAGAAAAATTTGGTACCATAATTTGGTACCTTAAGGTTAATTCAATATCCTGCTTTGTTGAGTTTCATATCTCTGTGTATTTAATACACGTCACGAAATGCTGATGATAATGATGTCTAAGAGGCTATATAATAACAATCATATCAAAATGGTTCCGCCGGAATGATTTATCGAGTTGGTCCATAACATTATGCACATATTTCACAAAGCGGTACAAAAGCATTTCCACGGTCTTTTTGCATGCTGCACATCATCCACAAAGCCGAAACGAAAGATTGCAGCGCAAATCTTCTTCATTTAAAAAAATACCAATAAATTATACTGTATTTTTCCTCATTGTTTTTTTCTCTTTTAGCACGTCACCATTCAAAACAACAAAAGTATTTACAAAATATCAAACTGTGCATGTTCAATCCATTCACAAGTTGTTTGAGCCATGTAGCAAATGTAAGCAAGCATGTCTTAATTCTCATCGGTTTCATTCCTTCTTCATAAAAATCTTTCGTTACGATACGACAAACCAGCAATTAAGAATAAAGTACATTGTCGTAACATCATTGTTAATTGTTCATTTCATAGTGATGTAAACAGAATGTGAAATATTTTCATTGCGGTTCAGGTACTGCACGGAATGCATTTTATGAAAACCGTTTGATTGTCTGCGGACAACATGCATAAAGCAAATACCTACATTGTTTGTGCAGGCTTCTTTAAAGTGCTAATTATTACCATCGCTCGCATCCCCTTTCTCGTACTTTTGAGATGTGACGTATTGTGATTATCGACAGTAATAACAATTAATAATTTTCTTTTCCTCTCCGCAGGTGGGACGGACTCAACGAGTGACGAGAGTGTTAGGAAAAGACGGAGGATAATCAGATGTTGCACCCGCAGAAGCAGTCTCATTACCATCAATTATGACAACTACGCTCATCAATTCTTCCGTCAACAAGACAATGTCGACGGCAGTCCTTCCACAGTAGACAGTCAGAATAGGAGAATACATCAGAAAAGAAGGAGAGGTCACGGGTCAAGTTGCCTCCCATCCAACAACAGTAGCCGGCTGCTCAATCACTCTTTTCTAGTGTTCCTTGTACTCGCTCAAGTGTTGGCCATCTTGTTCGGGGAGGTCAACGCTGGTGTTGTTGGTGGCACCAGTCACACATTTCTCGGAGGAGGAGAAGAAGACGCTCCACCAAGTAGTTCATATCAACTTCATCTTCCTCTTCACCAAGGAGCATCTCTTGCATCTGAACTACGTGAGTGGAATTTTTTTTTAGTTTTTGAGAATCGCACAAACATAGGAAAAATTATTATGACTTTTTGTAAAGAAGTAAGTAGGTTTATTAAGGAAATAAAAAATGTAAAAAAAGGTAGGAAAGTAACATTGGACCTTTTTTATGAGACAAGTTTATGTAGTAATAACGAAAAAGGCATTTTTTATTCCACTCGCTTTTCGGTTGTTTGCAGTTTAATAACAAACATGCATTTTCTTTACGATGGGTGTCTGGCTCATCATCATCAACTAAAGTTTTTCAATTTGCAATGAAAATCATATAATCGAGTCTGTGAAACTACTTTTTACAAATGACTTTTCTACAAGACTGTAGATACATATCCTGAAAAAAAAGAGTTTAGGCAAATTACTATTTTCTCATGTGTGGTCGTGTGGTCGGATACTGTTTATTTCACTTTGTTTATGATAAAAATTAACGATAAAGTTACAGTTACATAAAGTCTCCAACAAATTTTTAAGTAGAATCACGTCCGTTCTGGCTAATTGACAGTAGTGTGAGAAGCATATGCAGAGAATGTAAAATTACTTGAGACGAAGACAAAGTCTATGATTTACTAAATTGTCGATGGGGTAATTAATTGTGACCGTTTCTCGTATACAATAATTGGTAACAAAAAATTATGGGCTGAAAATGGGGCAAGTTGATATAAATAGAAAATTTCTCTGCAAAACCAAGCCACATTTACATTTACACATTAAAAATCAATTTTATTGGACAAGGTAATGGAAAATCACAATTCATTTCGTACATGTGTGCATTATACAACACGTTTCTGCAAGTGAGACAGCTTCTTACTCGATCCTGAAACAATATAATTAGCCATTTAGGTCCTTACACTTTTCGGTTCACCACACCAATGTACTATAACAAATTATTAAAAACATGAAGTTTACAATTCACTGCTGATGGCAATGGCCTGTTTTGCATAAATGTCAATCCCAAATATCCCATACATATATGGTGCATCCTGAATTCACTCGCGGCCTCCTAGCGCTCGGACAGATGAAAGTGTCAAGAAAGCCGAGTGTGATTGCCACATCGAGGCTTGCCAAGTAGAAGAAACACCTTCATTCGCATTCGCAAGTTTGCCAAAATGCCAAAAGTAACTGTCAGTTCCAGGCAATTTATATCACCATTAGTGGAGACGGATCAGTCATCTCCACATCCATTCAAGAAATGTTCCCTTTCATGGTTTTATGGCTTAAATGTTAATGAGTGGTAAAACAGCTCTTTCTTCCAAGCTAAAATCGTGATTTTTAAAAAATGCATGGCTGCTGTTAACATAATTGTACTTCACGCTGTTTCTCAGGCATATTTTTAGGTAAAGTGAAATTTACAATGAAAGGAAACTCGAAAGGCTAGAATGATGGACGTAAATGTTTCCTTGATGCATTTATTCAATAGGTACTATTACTATACTTACTACACATTGGAATTTGCACAGTATAAAAAATAATTTTAATGCTTTGATGTCCACCTCCCAAACTACCAACCATCATCAAGATCTCGGTAGCAGTGCATTTTATTGAGAAGAAATAGTAAAAAATATATTAAAAAAACTGAACCGGTTAGCTCGCTTGACAGTTTGGATAGGACGAGTGACAACGAGAGTATTTTTGCGTTCTGCAGCGATCCGGCAACACAAGTGGTGCTCATGTACATTATACTTGCGTAATCAAGTTATTTGTCATATGTGTTCATTTACATTTTATTTTCACCGACAAGTGAAATTCTGCTCACCAGGATGCGCTTTTAATGAGGACTTGTTTTATGATTATTACTGGTCGGAATTTTAAAAAAATATATTAGCAAAATGATAATTCTAACATTACTTTTCCTTTAATTGGCTTGCACATTCTTTACAGCGCAAACACGACCTTCACGAGCTATTCAGTTTCGAAGTGGTTACGGAGGAAATCAATGTCGCGGAGAGGGTTTCCACGCGGATGAAAATGATTGCAGAGGTTTCGTCAGATGTGTATTGAGGCACGATGGTGGTTATGATATGTACCGTTTTCAGTGTGGGGTAATGTGAAATGTTGCAAAATGATGCGAAAAAACTGGCTTCTTAACACTGTGTCTGACAAGTAAAATGTTGTCTTACAATCTGAATTTTTTTAGGAAGGAACAGTGTTTAATGAAGATAGCAGTGCTTGCGACCATCCCTGGGCAGTAAGGAGCTTGAGATGTGGTCTCGGTGCAAGTAGCCAAAAGGGCGGAGGAGATTCTTCTGGAAGTCAAGTTAATCATAATAATAATAATAATGGTGGTTCTAACAATAATCATAACAATGGTGGGAATAATAACAACAATGGAGGGGGCGCTCATGAAGGACAAGCCGGGAATCACCAACACCAGCAACCTCGTCCACCATCGGGTAGGCCGAGCTCTTCTAACAACCATCAAGGTCAACAGAAACCGCACCACAACGGTCAAAATGGAGGGAGTGCCTCTTCTCAAAAGCCAAGGGAACCCCCTAGAAATCAACATGGAGGGGTCTCCTCTCACAATCAAAACAAAGAAGCTTCGGATAACAATTCGGGAGGAGATGGAAAACCTTGTGACAATGAAGAACAGGACAACAGTGGAGGGTCTGGCGGTTCCCCACCTTCTTCTACAACCACTACCTCTACCACGTCACGACCGGATGAGTCTCACGGTTCGGAATCCGATAATCAGAATGGAGGAGGAGGAGGACAAAAGCCCCCTCCAGACTCAAGCAATGGAGGTTCGAATTCCAATCCTAAGGGATGCACCGAGGAAGGATATTTCCCTCATGAATCTGATTGCAAGAAATTTTACCGATGCTATGAGCAAGGAGGAATGAAACGTGCAGACTTCATGTGTGGTCCAGGAACTGTTTACGACACTGACTTGCCTCCCGGCCACTGCAATTACCCGTGGGCTCTCAACCCTGACAATAAATGTTATCAAGCACCGCCCGATCAAAATAATGAGGTTGACAATGGCGGTGGCGGTGACAATGGCAATGGAGGGGGAAGTGGAGGTGATAACGGCAACGGAGGAAGCACAACCACCACTACAACTGAAAGCCCCCCACCAGAAGAGCAAAATGAAGCCAGCAGTGGAGGTGACAGCGGTGGGGGAGGGAACAATTGCAAAGAAAAAATTGTGTGTAAGGAGGAAGGCTACTTCGCCAATCCCAACAACTGCTCAAAGTTCTACCGATGCGTGGATTTCGAAGGTGCTGGTGAGCAGTTCACGATTTTCCACTTTGAGTGCGGCAAGGGAACTTGGTGGGATCAGTCTATTACGACTTGCAACCACGCCACGGAAGTCGCTCATCAGTCGCCGGAGCCAAAATGTGCCAAATGCATGAACGGTGGAGATGGCGACGGTAAACCATGCGACAATGATAATAATGAGGAGCCGCCACCTCCAGCCCAGGCAGAAGAGGAGGAACCTTCTTCAACAACGACGACAACTAGTACAACTACCACAACAGAAAGTCCACCTCCCTCATCAAGCGAAGCCAGTCAGGAAGAGGAGAACAAACCTTGTGACAAAGATAATTCCACAACAACAACAACAACAACAACAACCACCACAGAACCACCTCCGAGTCAGGAAGAAGAGAATAAACCTTGTGACAAGGATAACTCCACAACAACAACAACAACAACAGAACCACCTCCATCAACCGAACCCGCTCAGGAGGAGGAATCCAAACCTTGTGACAAAGATAACTCCACAACAACAACAACAACAACCACCACCACAGAACCACCTCCATCTTCAACCGAACCCGCTCAGGAGGAGGAATCCAAGCCTTGCGACAAAGATAATTCCACTACAACAACTACCACCACCACCACAGAACCACCTCCATCCACCGAACCGGCTCAGGAGGAGGAATCCAAGCCCTGCGATAAAGACAACTCCACTACAACAACAACTACCACCACCACAGAACCACCTCCGAGTCAGGAAGAAGAGAATAAACCTCCTCCTGGAGGCGATTGCAAAGAGAAGATCGTTTGTAAGCAGGAAGGCTTCTACGGAAATCCCAATAATTGCTCTAGATTCTACCGATGCGTTGACTTCGAAGGAGCTGGAGAACACTTCACGATTTTCCACTTCGAGTGCGGGAAGGGCACCTGGTGGGATGAGTCCATTACAACCTGCAACCACGCCACAGAAGTGGCTCACCAGTCTCCGGAACCAAAGTGTGCCAAGTGTATGAAAGAGGATAACATGGAAAGTAGCAGTTCCAAACCTTGTGATCAGGAGGAGGAGGAGAAGCCACCGCCACAAACGACAACAATGGCTGCTCAAGAAGAGGAGCCAATGACAACCACCACAGAGAGCAAGCCACCGGAGACGACAACTGCCGAGGCCATTATGAATACAACACCATATTGTCCGTCATTTACGGAGTCAACCACGGGAACCACGATCTCTATGTCGTCAGTAGCTCCTGAGGTAACAAATTCATTGAGATCTTAAATCGTGATTAGTAAAATTACTGCAGAGGGTATTGAATTTTATTTGTAATTGAATTTCTTGTGGAAATTAGGACATGATGACAACGACAACGGAAATGACCACGACCAGCACAACCAGTTCAACAACAACGGAAATGACCACAACCACCACCAGTTCCACGACAACAGAGGCACCTACCACCACCACAGAGGAACCAGAAGAACCTCCACCATTCGAAATTACTTGTGAGGTAAAGTAGAAGTAGCTTTTAACTCGGAGTTTTTAAAAATTAATTCCACTACTGGTAATTGACATGTCAGGAACAGTTGAACTGTATTTACAACTAATATTTTCTTGAAATCGTGTTAGAATTCGAATGGCAAACGACCAATGCGTCCTCATCCACAAGACTGCCAGAGATACTATACTTGTACATGGACCAATGGTACTTTCCTTATCAAGGTACATTCCATTTTCTATCTGCAACTTGTTAGAATCAGTGAGTAGCTGAGTTAGAACCAATTCAACCTCTTTCTTTACTATTCCACCAGGTCATGAAATGTCCCGACGGAGAAGTTTTTGTGTACGAAGAACAGAACTGCGTGAAAGCAGGTACGAGAATCTTGCCATATGTGAACAATTGTACGAATCTATAATTCTCTTCAGCAATGAGCACCTTTATTGCTTATGGGTATTTTTATCAACTTTACAGAAAAAGCGAAGCCATGTAACATAACCACAACTGAAGACCCTGAACGTCTGCGCCAGAAATGCGACAAATTATATGAGAAGGACTCTAGGGAACCACCCCCATCTTGGGCTAGGCAGGAGCCACCATTAACGGAATGGGTAATTTAAAAAAATGAAAATTCATTCTTTTGATTTTGATTTTAATTTCTTGTAAAATTTTTGTTAATAACTTTGTTGAACTTCAGGTAAACATGTAACATGACTGGTGTACAGATCTCATTTCAATTTTGTTTATTAATCTGAATACTTTTTCCTTCCTTGTATTATAAAATGTGTGTACATAAAATTATTTCAGGACGAAGTTGAAAAATTCGCAGCTCGGTTAACTCACGTGGACAATTTTGATATTCGCTTACTTCGTGATGCAATTCAAAAAATTAAAAATGAAACCATCTCTCCTTCCCCTTCCTCCCCACCACCTAGAGTTGCACGCTAAAAAGTAGCTATTGTGAGCTCTGAACGTATTTACTAAACCTAAGAGAAACGTATACCTAATTCCTTTCCCTTTCAATTATTCCTTCCCGAACAAAAATAGTTTATACCTACATAATAAATTGTACAAACCTTGTATAAAAGAACTGACCGTATGCCATCAAAAAAACACAACCATCATCATCAAAACTACATCTACACACTGTACAAAAAAATAGTTTATACCTACATAAATTGTACAAACCTTGTATAAAAGAACTGACCGTATGCCATCAAAAAAACACAACCATCATCATCAAAACTACATCTACACACTGTACAAAACATAGCACTCTTTTGACTTCTCAAAGGTGAAACATGCAACACAAAAAAATTGCAATATTATAGTTTATTGTAAAAACGATGCTTGCTGCTTTAAATAACGCTGAAACGCCTCTGCATTTTTTTTGTAAATAATGTACATGTAATTACTCTATCAACATCATCATAATTCATGGTTTTTATACATATGAAAAGAATGTACAGTGAACTGTACTGCACATTTTCTTTTAAAATTTGTTTGTAGCAAGTATGATGTAGGCTGAGCTCTCTGCATGGCACACGACTTAACCAGCTAGACTGCTGACTCACGATGACAGTTTTCTAATTCTGTTTCAATTTTATTTGTTTTCTTTGCCATGACCAACAAACGAAAAAAAAACTAGAATTCGAGACCTGCCATTCGTCGTGAAGACTCTTGCTCCGAAGAAGGCATGTTTGCCATTCGAGGCAACTGTAATCAATTTGTCAAATGCTACCGAACAGCAGGTGGGCTATATGCAAAGTTCCGGTATCGCTGTCCCGATGATTTCTACTATTTCAGAGGGAAGTGCACACCAATTTCTCAGATGACAAGGTGGGGAATCACATGCCCGTATTTCACTGGGCCACAGCACGATGACCAGCATTATCTTCCATCATCACAGTCCGGCAGTAGTGAAACAGGCGGCGGCAGTAATAATAACGGTAGCACGAACAAAGTAAAGTATCCTTTACTAAGACCTGAGTTGCCCGAAATTATTGACGTGGAGAGACATGACTTTAACAATTTCTTGTATTACAACGGGGGCCAACCAGTCTCGTCGCCAGTAAAACCCAAGTAAAATTTAGAATTCAAATTCAGACCAATTTATTTCCCAAATATACTCACCTATTTCATTAGATTTCATTAATGCAATGTAAAATGTTCTGATGCATTTTTTCTACTCAATTTTGCCAGTGAATTAATAATTAATTAGTAAGATACACATTATGTTTAGGTTAAGAATGAAGATAAGCTTGACTATGACTTGGTCGGGGTTGATATTATTTTGGAGAAGGTTTTTATGTGGGTATTATACAATAAAAGGGGTATTTTAACTGTATAAAAAGTGGCTCTACTGCAGAGTATACTTATATTTATAGCATAACTTAAATTGTTTTTGTTGCCCAATTCTATTTTATAAATTGTTGTTATAACTCTGCACTGACCATATATCTGAATGGACATTTACGACTTACTATACTTTAATATCGCTAGGAATCAATTGAAAACTTTCCGAGTGTGTCGACTTCATTAATCCTTTTTACATTTACGCGTGTGGACAAATAATACAAAACTCTCCTGATCTACGATATTACTTAAAATGTGATAAGTTTTGACCTTATTTTAACCATAGGTATAAACTACGTAGTTAATGTTTGTAGCTATTTTACAGTGCCAAACTTGTTTGATTAAACTAATCATTATTGTTGTTTAATAATATACTTTTAAAATATTATAAGATCGAATTGTTATAGGATTATGGTACACAATTAATGATACAAAGTTTTTAGGAATTTATTAAACTGCAATGCATTTAATACATGGTAAGTTTTGTTATACGATATGGTGCATTTGACAAATATGTTTAACCTTTCCTGTTTTTTACTTGATAGTAAAGTAATACGTGATAATGTGGTTTAAATCACTTGAATTGTGCTTTCACTGTTACGCGGTGCTGGGTATCATTTCGTTTATTGACCCTTCATATTATTGACATCTATCCTTTCAAACTGGTGATCCCAATCTGAGCGTTTCAATGTATAAAGTTTGGATGCCCGTGGACAGGGCCAGGTTCAACTTTCTACATGCATAGGTAATACGTAAATTTCCATGTGTCCCTTTTTAGTTTATTTACGTTGTTCAGGTAAGCATATAAATTCATTATCTTAGATGCTTTCGTGTGACAAAATGAAAATCTAACAATTTTTAGTAGTATTCCAATACAATTTGAATAAAATATGAATTCTTTGAGTCTGTTAAGTTAAGCTAGCAGAAGTCAGAGGTATGCATTTGATGATTGCTTTCTTTATTTATAATTATTTTACTCTCAAAGTTTTGCGAAAATATCGTGTGTTTTCCATTACTAGCAGCAAAGCAAACTGAACACTTTCAGTTTTCTTCAATTCCCTTCACAGTCCCATGATTTCTACTTAATTTCCAATTTGAGTCCCTTCGCCAGCATTTTTGCATATGTGGTCTTGAAGCAAAATTAGAAATCTACGAGAGAGCATTACAATAATCATCGTCATTGTCAAATATCTCTAGAGTTTAGTCTAGTCTTATGGCACGCAAAGATGATTTAAGGAATACCTTCTTCTTCAGTTTGAATGCCGTCGTTTCGTGACTTTTGATTTCAATTCTTGATAAGAACTCCTTCACTCCACTCATCTCGACAACATTGTTAGCTTCAAAGGTGCATCCTGATGCTTTCGTCCTTTCTTTTGTTTATTGTTATCTTTTGAAATTTGTTTGAAAAAGGAACTAGAGGGGGGCCTCGACCGACAGCAGCGTTGCATGAGACGAGACAAATATGGAAGAGCAATACTATTCCTTTACTTTTCCTTGCCTTGACATTGCGCTTCATTCAATAATACTGGCAAGGATTACATTTAAAACCTTTCCCGAACAATTGTGATACCTATCAGTAATTATTTACAGTACTTAAATTGATCGCATATTCAAATTAGGCTATTAAGTTGACTGATTTTGTCAATATTGCACACATGTGTATGTGACCTGTGTGAGGAAGTGGGGTCAATGAAAGGGATGTGCCCAACCCTCTACAAATAAGCAGAATCCGTCAACGCGGAATTAAATATGGATGCACGGATTTGGGAAAAGACGATTAAACTAATCATCGTTCACCACCACCGCAATTTACCTTTTGAAGAAAATATCAGGAAGTTGGTATGTTCGGTAAGAAAAAAAAGAGTGGCGATGACTTGGGCAGATGTTGTTTGAGGAGACTATATGCTTTTAAATGGCTGAATGAATATATTTATTTTTAGAAAATAATAATAATAATAACGCGCTGAAAAAAAAACTCACCATTCATTCACTTCATCCTCCTGACTGCATCTTCTTTTCCCTTTAATTTGTCGCGTCATCGTCTTCAACACTGCAAATACATATTGCATTTTGTGTATTTATGCACATCCCTATACTTTAAAGATGGGAGAATGAATTTTTGAAAAGGCGCTTTTGATGATGCTCAGTTGACAGCTTCAAGATTGAATCATGTCAAAGAGGTTTGAAAAGCAGGTCAGCGTATAAAAAGTGATGGGAATCATTAGCTTTCTGCTCAGTCATCATCATTCATCGACCTCCGACGGTAGGCAACGGTTTGTTTCTTTTTTCGAATATCCGTGCTCAACAAAAAGTTTCATTTTCATTAATAAAAAAAGAAAGCGAAAATAGAAAAACTGAAATGTCGGGTTGAAAAGGAGTGAATGTGAAATTTCGTTTTCAGTTTCTATTTTTTCTAACTAGAATTTGTATACCAGAAGGTAAATTGCTAAATCTTGTGGAATTCCGAAAGTATCGTCAAAACACAAAAAGTGATTTCTGAAAAAGAAAACGAAAAGAAAATCTATGCAAAACTAGGATTGCCCAGTCATGTTAGCAGAGACGACGGCGCGGAGACAGTGGAGCCTTTCAACTGTGATAGTTTTGTTCTGTTGTAATTTATTTGTGAACNAACTAGGATTGCCCAGTCATGTTAGCAGAGACGACGGCGCGGAGACAGTGGAGCCTTTCAACTGTGATAGTTTTGTTCTGTTGTAATTTATTTGTGAACTTTGCTCGAGCTTCAGTTATCCAGGTAGATGGTGGTGCTCAGGTGGCAGGAGCAAGGGGATCCTCAGAATTATTTGGAACAACGCAAGGCGGCGATGTGATTGAGATTGACAATGGCAAGGTTGTGGATGTGGACAGCTTGGATCCGAAGGATCCCAGACGTAAGTTCATAAAAGAAAATTAAACTGAACTACAAATTATTATAACTGAGTTTGGTGTGTGTCTATTTTCCTTAAATAGTGATTTCGATGTTGATGATGATCCGACTTCAGAATGCCCCGTGCTCAACGGAAACCAACGGGAATGGTACGTGTTACCCCAGAGCACAGTGTCAGCAGCTTGGAGGTCAAGGATTTGGAACATGTGCAGCAGGGTTTGGTGTATGCTGCGTTTGTAAGTCAAAAAATTAAAGAAATTAAAATATCAGTAACATAATTGTGGGCAAATGTTGCAATTAATAATCAATCTGAATTGCACCTTTTCTAGTTCAAAAGACATGCAATTCTGAGACAAATCAGAATGTCACGTACTTTGTAAATCCAGATTGGCCTGGCACCTACGATGGAAGTATTGAGTGTCCACTCACTGTTCAGAAAGTTGATTCAAACATTTGTCAATATAGGTTGATATATTATTAATTTTTATAATCCTTTGTTTTCATGAGAAAAAAATCTGGTTTATTCTGATAAAAGATCCACCTAAAATTGAATGAATGAACCTGCCTTTTTATCAATTAATAACACACCTTTTGCCAGGTTGGACTTTGAGGAGTTTACATTGGCTCAACCTGAGCCCGTCGACCACATCTGCGAGTCAGACGTGTTTGTTGTCGCCGGTGGCCGGCCGGTGCCGGCGCTTTGCGGACAAAATGATGGCCAGCATAGTGAGTGAAACAAAAATAGCATCCGCAATAAAAATATTTGCATAATTATTACTAATCCTGCTAATATTATGAATTACTAACTGAACAGATTAATTTGGAATTTTCCAAGCATTTGATACAAAAAATTGTAGATTAATACTCTTGTATACTATGCATTTAAAATTGAATAATTTTAAACAGTGTACATTGATGCTGGACCCAGCAGTGGTAATATAAAAATCAACATTGTCACAAGTGGAGAATCATATGCAAGGAAGTGGCGCATTAAGATCTCGCAAATCCCCTGCAACGCCCAATACAGAGCTGGAGATAGCTGTCTACAGTATTTCACTTCGATGTCAGGTCGGATTAAAAGCTTTAATTATGGTGATCCCACGATGATGGGACCAGAATTTGGAATGTGAGTTTAATACCTGAATTAATTCCATATTTATTAACAAGTAGTTATAATGATTATTACAAGATTGTTTGTACGCTGAATTTCTCACTGTTGCAATGCGTTCATAGGCAGTTGTCAGCTCAGGAGTACACCAGTTGTGTGCGTGCTGAAGAGGGATTCTGTGGGATTGTGAGTTACTTTTGATTTTAATTGGCTATTGAGGACGACAACGTTTATGGAATGCCAGTCTAACTTTTTGTTTTACCTTTCAAGGTTTATGTTCCGTGTAAGGATTCGGCTGAGCCGAAAGGTGCGTCTCTTATTTTTTTTACCAGAAAGCGATCGAATATCTTATGTGATTGAATGGGAAATGAAATGAAATCAAGATAAATCTGGATTCATTCTTGTGGTTTATTTTTCAATAGAGGCTTTCCAGATATCTTCCACAAGTCAAAATATGTCCATACCTTCGCGAACAATGACGGGGGCTGAACAGTGTCCTTCAGATTGGGTTGGAATAGCATGTGCCACTGACACAGGTCGGGATCTGCAAACGGATGGGTCTTCGTGTGTGGACAGGGTTTGCGGAGGAACGTTCACCTCCCTTTCAGGATCAACCTCGCATGCTCCTGTATACTGTAAGGAATTCATATTACTACACATGCTAAATTATAAATTACAATTAAAAATGATTTTGCGAACTTTTGTTTCGAACCGTCAGCTTTTAGTCGACCCTTTAATTTACGAGTGCACTTCAATGATTTCGAAATGAGTGATCCAAGGGCACCGGACGAGATGAATAGAGGCTTCTGCTTGGATTTCGTGCAGCAAGCTTGTCCGTCGACAGGATAAGGCGAGGGCTGGAGATTTTACGCACATACCTAACTTATGATTTAACTTATTATTGTTGCTAGTATTTTTATTAATGCCTGACTATTTTTGTATGTACTACCTTTAATAAAATTGCGAATAGCAATAAATGCTAATTCATGTATCAGCAAAAATAAAAATTCTCAGACAAGGTTTGAAGTGCTTACATATGTAAAGCTGCCTGTGTTAACAAGATATGTGTATCACTGAAATGACATAATTTAGGTGCATTTGCATCGTAGCAGTAATTTTTCGTATTTTAAGCTCCGCAATATATTCATTTTTTAAATATTTGAAAACCAATTATGC
>JAHZNF010002177.1:0-22972 GCA_027744215.1 Troglopedetes dispersus
TAAACAAAAATGCAGAGCCAGGATACGGTGGATCAAAAATATCCTTTGATTTTTTGCCCAGAAAAGACAAAGTGCATGTGTGGGGCATCTTCATCTATTACAACTGCGTCTTTCTTCACATACGTTGTTCTTCTGTGAGGATGAATCATGGAAAACAGTAGTTTTTATTAAAGGGAACGCCATAGCTCGAATGATTGTGTCGGTTTACTTTCTCCCGGAAATATATTCCTTCTTTCAACTCATCAACTTTGAATGGAGTCAGCATGTCTCACCTTTCATTTTGTTTTATACCTGTACTTCTCTGAACAAATTGTGCACACAAAGACGCACAAGTTGTGTCTGTGGGTGTCTTCAATGGTAAAAGTTAAGGTGTCTATGTAGTATGTTAAATGTGGGTGTAGTATATACATACATCTTATCCTCACACGTATATACATCATGGTATGGAAGTAATGAGAAAGCAGCTTTATCTTGGAGGCAGATGGTCACATGGTTGGACAGTAAATGTTCGGAGAAAGTCATACCAGGTCACATCACCGTAATTTATTTTTATCTCTGGAACTTTTAATAGTGTAAGGAAACATGTTGTATAGTCTCCAAGAACAAAAAATTATGCGCTATTATACATTCACACACATAGAGGCCATTCTACTTTGAATCTGAATACTGCTTCTATATTGGCATGTATTTTTATAGAGGAGGCAGTATGAATGAGTGAATGTATGGTTATGGACATTTTCATTGGAATGAGTCCATATATAAGACAGTGCATTAAATCAGCTCATTGAGAAAGTTATATCTATAAAGAGAATGCTTTGTATGGGTGAGTGGGTAGCTGGCTCGCTCATGATAAACATGGTTCGTTGCGACCAACAACCATGTATACTCTTTTTGCCAATACATGCGAAAGTAAAAAGCTGGCAATGTGGTTTATATGATAATATGTGAGCAGCTCTGATCTTTACATTTTTTCCTTGAAAATAAGATCAAGCAAAAAAAAAATAGAAAGACACGGAGGGAAAAAAGTGGAAAGAAGGGAATAGGCTTTTTTTTTAGAGAAAAGTGAAGTGAAACTGTCCGCCCGTCGATCTTGTGACGTTGAACGACTAAAAGAAAAAAAGAAGCAGAGCAGTTAGGGTGCATGCGATCATACTGTCTGAAATAGTGAGAAAGTAAAAACAGTGAGAGCACACACACAGGGTGCAGAAAAGGACAGTGTTATAGATAGGAAAAATAATAAGATGGAACTATACTGTCTTACGTAGCAAGGCATATATATTTCTGATTTCCACTATCCTTCAAGCAGAAGCTCTTCCTCTGAGTTTTTTTTTAGTTTTTTTATGGAAGACAGGAAAACCCATTTACAATATTTCAATTTCTTGAGGCATGATTGAGAATTCTGATGGGAAAGCTGTGAACATCCGTAGGGACTCTTTGATAGAAGGTGTAGAAAATACGTTATGAACGATAACCTGCTTCCTCCTTCCACAATTCAAGAACACACACTTTCTTCGCTTTTTCTTGTTGCAGGCAACCGTGGTTGTACGATGTAAATGGTGATGATGATGGCGATACGATGATGTGCGTGAGTAAGAATTGAGGGGGAAAGGCAAAAAGATAGATTGAACGGGAAACATGACTTCATATGTGTGAAGTCTTTTGTTGTTCTTTTTTGCGTATTGTCAAAAACCCATTGACTTGCGATGTGCTCCGGGTTTTCTAATAAACGATGCGCCATGGTGAGAGATGACATGTGAGAAACAATTGGTTACATTGTCAGGCCTTTCATCCGGCCTTCTAACAACATCCCTATCACAGGGTCGACTCTTTTTTTTGTCGTTTGCCATGCTTCCAGATAAATACCGATTTATGACGTGCTGAAAACCACTCTGATTTCTTTTTTCGGAGAGAAACTTCTCTGAAATTTTTTGCAGGCGAGATAAGGAACAAAACAAGATTGTTTTTGCTGAAAATTAGTGGTGAAGCGCACGAGCGACGTGGAGACCACCATGATTTTTTTTGTTAAAAGCCGCAAGTCAACAAATTACAAGAGGAACACGCGATGTTTTTGTGATTGTTGTAGATGTATAAAAAGTTAGTTATCTTGACTGTAGTCATAATAAGATTGAAAAAGTTTTGCTTCACTTTTAATTTTGCCAAAAAGTCCTGACTTGTAACACAATAAAATCTTTTATACAACAATAATAATACCAAATAACCACGAGTTTTTTTTGTCTTTGTCTTTCAATAAGTTTCAATACGAAATCTTTGACGGGTTTTGGCGCTTTCGCCAATAACGAATTTCCCCAGAAGATTCTCAGAAAAAGTCCAACAAAAAAGTCATCATGTCGAGATGTAACAATTCAAAGGGAGTGAAGCAAAAGGGAATAAAAAGGAGAGGAAGCCGAAGAAGAAAAAATCAGTGATAAAAAACTAGTCAGAAATACTTGGGAATTGAATGACTTAACTTCAACTGCACTGATGCTTCTCTTATTTTGGTTACACACGAAAACAACTTGTTAAAGTTGGCTAGTCATGCTGTACATGAGCGAAAGAAGTGAAGTTTGGCTGTCTTTGCGCTTCACTCTGAATCACCACTTTCTTCTCTGCACACATGACTCTATATGTACGGGTGTATATATATTTATTTTCGATGAATGAACAAGAAGTTCAGTTGGACGTGAAGAATCACATCACATCATCATGGTCGAAAAATGTTGGTTTTGGTGTGTGTGCTGTGGTGGTGTGATGGCAGGCAGCACATACATATAATAATATATGGGTTTTGTTTTGATCATTGCGCCGCACTTTTTCCCATTTCCAATCTTCATGCTTCCAAAACTTCGTTCCCGAACCAGTTGACTGACTGATCATTCCACGATGTTTGCATTTGAGCGTGTGTGGATTATTTTTTTCACGGTTTTTTCGTATTCTTTCGTTTTTTCAACTAACGACATCAAACGTACGGATATCATCATTGGTTGGATAAATACCTACATGGGAACGTGTTTAGGGTTTAAGGATAGCCGTAGCGGAGAGTAAACAGATACACAAAAAAAACATTATAAAATTCCCAGAAATACCCTCCCTTGCGGCCCCCTTGTTTGTATATAATTTCGCGCTTTCTTCCCCTTTCGTGTAATTCTTGTGGGGAAAGTCTAGTTTCTATACGATTTTGTTGTTGATGAAGAAACACGTTTGCAAGAGTTTGCCTTTTTGCAGGCCCTTGTGCCTTCCTTAGTCCTGATAAGGAGGAATTTATCCTCAATAAAATACAATCAGGGTAGGAACAGAGACGAAAATGTAATTTCACAATGTATATTTTGTAATATAAATGTAGGCTGAATTGGGCAACAGAATTGCAGAATTACATGCATTAAGTAAGTGTGCTACATCCATTGTTTTTTGGGAGTTCTTTTTCTAATAGAAGTAAATGAAATAAGAAAATATAAGATCAAATGTCCAAATTGAACGTCAGATTAAATCAGAAAAGTTTGCCTAATAACATTGCATGTGCATGGAATGGGTGTGGGGACACCGTTCGCCATTATTAGCTGTCACTTCTCCGTTGTTTATAAGGTAGGAAGGTCAGCTTCAGCACTTTCTTTTCTTCGGAATCACCCATTGAGTAGAACTTTTTTCTGGTCATTTTTATATATCCACAAAAGTGTGCATTAAGTGTCACGAAAAGAAAATGGAAGATAGTGCTATTACGTACAATATGTGCATAAGCCATTTTCTCAACCTCTTGTGGCAAAGTTAGCAGCGGACGAAGAAAATCGTTTCATTTGAACAATTCTTTCCTCCGACTCGCTGCTCAGCAGAGAATAAACAAACATTTATTTATACAGGAGATTCGATGAAATCAGATGGATGCTCACACACACATGACGATGACGACCACCATTTGGGGTCCATTTTCCATTTTTATTTGCCAGGAGAATGGGGTAAACGACACAATTGCGTGTGAGATATGGTGAAATACGGACACGGAAAATTGGGAGAGGATGGCGGCAATGGTGGCATCATACACCTCAAAAACCGTATGATGCAATATTATATGATATCGGACGCCTCTAAAGGCTAATTTCATGGCGATATCATCTTAAGTACTTATTCTGTACTCCTTCTCCAACAATGCATTTAATACCATTCTCAACGAAGTAGAACAAGAAGAAGCATTCATCTGAAATGTACACATTTTACTATAAGCCCTCTGCTATATATCCCCTCTCTCAACCACATTTATTATTTTTTTCAATCGTTTATGGATATCCATCCTTTCATCTGTACAAAAGGAAAAAAAAGTTGAGCAGACAATGTAGTTTTGGTGTGTGTGTGTGTGTGTGGTTTGTGTCTGTGTGATTCGACGTTATTCTTGACGATGCCGTTTTCAAAGAAGATTACCACCAACACACACAACCACATCCACTACAACAACTGCCAATAAGCCATTGAAAAAAAACAGCCTATGTATGTGTCCACCAAAAGTGAATGAAAGAGGAAAAGATGGGAATGAATGTGTGCCCAGATACGAGAGCTCCGTCCTTCTCAAGTGCATCCCTTGGTTTTTGCATCACCACATCAAACGGTTTTTATTTCTTTCTTGTTTCTTTGAACGCCTTGCAAGTACACTAAATAAGAGAGTGGACCATGGCAAGTAATAACAATATTGTCTAAGTACATCACGGCATCTACTCAGCTCCTAAGATGCAATAATACCAACCCCCAAAAAATATTCCAGAACATGGTTTCTTATTGCACTGTGGCAGTATAATTTGACATGCTATCCATTTTACACTGAACGGGTAAAATGTATCTTTTTCATTGCCACCAAGCAATATTACAACAATAGAAATAGTCATATAGTATCCTCCTTTTTGAGTGAGCGATACGCACTTTCAAGCCTTCTCAGTTAGTTATATAGATTACTCACATGTACGTGACAATTGTTCACAGTTTCATCAGTGAACAATCTGACAGATAATGTGAGGAAGTTGTTTGCTGGAGTGAATTACCTATAGTACTGCTTTCTCCAGATGTGTGGTTCATTCTGTGGTTGCTTTTTGGATCCATCATTTTTTATTTATATAACAGCGAGTCATATTCTTTTCTTTTTGGAGTATAGTAACGTTGAGACTGTTGAGTGCTCTGTAGTTTGGGAAAAGTTTTTTTTTGTGGAGAATGCAGGCAACATGCATGCACTTGTGTATTTTTTGTGAAACGATTGTTGTGGGAAACCGTCTCGTCTGCCTTTCTTCATAGTCAATCAAGTCGTAAGACGGGAAGATTTCGCTGTCTGAAAGAGAACGTAAAGAGGCCGCAACAGCCCATAAAAAATATAAAATTATGGTGTATAAACCAAATTAGCTTTTCTTCCTTTTCTCCCAACTCACTCTTTTTATGAGAAAGCATGCAAAAAAACACAATAGGTATAATATATATCCAGACGCTAGAAGCCGTTTAAGAAGCCATTTATGAAAAAAAGAAACTTTTTATTTGGTTATTTGGTGAGGCACGTACGGACAGCTTCAACTCTGTCATATTTTCAAGGACATGTCATAAACGTGCTTGTACATCGAACTTGTCAACTCTCAGGCAACTGAATATTACCATGGGCGGCTGCGGTGCAGTAACACTGCTTGTGACTTTTTGAGAGAAAGAAAAAATGGTATACTGGGAACATTTTTTATCCTTTTTATTTTATATTTTCTTGGAAGAAAACGACAAAAGCCTAAGCGATGCGAGTAACAGTTGTAGTTGTTGCATACATACATCCTCACACAGTCGGAATGATGAGCCATTCTTCGCTCCTTCCTCATTGTGTGATGATGATGGTGGCACCATGTTGCTCTGAGTTATTTTCTGTGTCTGCTCCTATTTACTTTTTCCCTTTTTTCTTACTTTCACTCAATATGAAATAAACAAGGGAAAAAACGGAAGCGACAATGGAGTTAGGAAGGGAAATAAGGAAAAGAAAGGAGGATATGTTTTCTTTACGTTATTTGCCTCCAACATCAGCTTGCAAGATTGCTCTGAGACAGAAAATGCAGAAAAGGGGAAATGCATTTTTGGAAGTACGATGACGTAAGAAAATAAAAACTTATGATGTGCTTCGTTATGTTTTTCACTTGTAGAAAGAAATACACACGCCTCCTTCCCCGCGTAATGTCCATAGCGTTCGCTATTTCAAGGGCTTTTTGTGCACCAGTCACACCAGCAAAGCAGCAGGAGCATCATATTCATATGCCATATCACGATCAAAAGCGTAAAAAAATATTACAAGTTTAATGCATTGATACAGTTTTTTTGAGTCGAACCTCTGCTAGTGATGCGCTCCGTTTCCACTGCAGCCTCTCTTTGCCTTTGCCTGCTTCTGATTTGCTGATGAAAATAAGACAAGGGAGAAGAACACAGAGGAAGAGCAAAAAATGAGAAGAGAAAGAGAAAAACAAGTAAAAAAATGGAATTTCCCAAAAGGGCTGAAACGGAAAGAATTGAAAAGCGGAAAGCAAGCAGTTTTCTTGTTGGGGCCTGTGCCTGACATGGCAAAAATCCATTCTATTCATTCCCTTTTCCCACCCACAAAAGTGCACACAGAAAAGTGAATAACGTGTAATCCTTGTTTGTTGGTTAAGACTGGCACGGTTTTGAAAAAAAAGAAGCCAACCGATATGTTTGAATCGAGTGTAAACATAAGTATTGTGGAAGATAATGTATACATGAATCAAGGCAGAGGCGTTGTATCTTCTATACCATCATCATCAGCATCACAGTAGTTATTCCAAAACTACCCGATCCCAAAAATCTTTCGCAAGCTAAGCTTTCCCTGTTTTAATAACAACAGATTTATATCTACCATGAAAGCCATGTTTATAATGGATACGGTTGGAATCTCTACTTTATATTTTACTTTACCCAAGTCGGATCATACACACTTGTTATATCTGCAATCCCCGCTTTTCATGTTCCCAATTTGCCGTCAGTAATGTGGTCTGCCGTTTTGTGCAAGCATTACATTGTTTCAGTGGCTTTTCTGCATCCTTGTACTTTGTTTGTGCATTGGAGTATCCATTTATTGTCCCAACATATTATTTAAGCGTGGGCAATCTTGAACGTTTTTTGTTGAATCCAGTTAAATTTTATTCACCAAAAATCTATTATTATTGTGCTCAGATTACAGGCTACACGCCGGGAAATTTTGGGAAAATAGAGAATGTACGCAGTTTTTATTACGGAATAATCAGCTCAATAAAATGAAGCATAATAAAAGGAGACCACACATGTGCTTAATAGAACGATAATATTAGGAGAGAAGTTATTCCTGCATGTGCTGCATCCACTACACCTACATTCTCTAATTTATGACCACATTTCCATCCGAGGATTGCTGGTAGCTCCAGAAATGTTTAAATTCGGGTATATTACCATTAAAATCAAATCACACAAGAAATCATATTTATTAGTATGTTTACACAGACGCTATAATACATACACCATCATTCCTGTCTGAAAATTTTCCCAAGTTTAGGGAGATGTTTGACTAACCTACTTCGCAGTTTTGTTTTCGTATATTATGACCAAGTTTTTGTACGATGTAAGTAACCTAAAACAGCGCACTCCAAAATTTATGCTGGTGTACTCATAAAAGAGCATGTGGAATTGATGGTTGGAAATATTGCAGAAGCAAGGAAAGGAGAGAAGAAAGTATTGTAGTTGAGCAGGCAGGTAGTACTAGGTGTAACTTACGATAAGGTTATTGAGTAGTTTATGCCTGAAATAACACACACATAAATAAGTTATATCAAAGGGTGAGAAGATGCACACACATGTTAAACTGGAGGCCCAGCTCAACACAAGAAGAAAATAAATGTCAGAAATAATTATTTGTTTACTTGTTTACTTTGTAGCATGACAATATCTACACGTGCAGGGCCGGAGAAATGGCATTAATAAAAGAAAATAACTCCTTTTTAAAATTAATGGTTTATCAAAGGTATTGAAGTGGTGAAAAAAATAGGCTTGGTTATGCTTTCACCTCCGATTATTTTTTGTGATATTTATTACGTATTGACGATATTTTATTATTACACTTTGGGCCAGCTTTTCGTAACATTTTGAGCCGAACGAAAATGGTAATAATTTACTTGACTATAAATTGTTTCTGTAATATTTAATATGTAATAGTGGGACTGGAAATGTTCGAAACCAAAAACGCCCTTCTCATTCTTTGTTATGTTTGTTGAAAAAGTTTTTTTTCGGCACCTTCTCGTTGCGCAGGTATATCTTTAGTTACAACTATGCCTTCCTGTTTCTTTCTAGTTCTTTTTTATTTCGTTTTGGTGGCAGCCTTCAGGCAAGTAGGTGCGAAGCGGAGAAAATACTAAGATGACTATAACCCATGACGAAAAGACCGGAGCAAAAAATGGCAACTGCTGCCTAACTAAGCACACCATGTACCATGAAGCAAGTGCTAACTAAACCAAGTCATCATAATTATGTTATATACATGTATACATATTGTAGCACTCCGCAGTATTTGCCTACATCGTCCAAAGGGATATATGGGCAAGAAGGATAAGAGGCAACTAACATGGATTTACTATACACAACGCAACTCGTTCACTCAGATCGGTGTGTTCGAATGCGAGAGAAAGTACATATTTATAAAATAGCGTTCAACATAATGTCACATCATTTGTTTCTGGTGAGAAGGGAGGGGAATGAGAGGGAGGGAAAGAACAACTTAAATAGATGAAAATACCGATGGTAATTCTTGCCTTCGTGGTGATGGTGTGGTGGTACTCCGTGTTGATGGCCTTGTTACAGATGATGATGATGACAAAAGAGGATGAGTCCAATGATGCTCATCTTTGCCTCAAACTGGTGACGCTGGTGCAAAAAAGCTGTTGAAGTGGTGTGGATCGTGTCTTGAAAACTTGTACCAATATAGATACCTTGCCTACTTCGAGTTGAGACGTCGTTACTTTTAATATATTGAAGATGGGCTGAAACAAGGGTTGTTCTCTTGTGAAAAAGTTTGTTTCACGTTTCTGTCACAATCTTCATTCTTTCCACACAGGAAGAATGTTCTTAGAGAGACTGCTGTTCTCCTCCTTGTCGTCTTTCTCGTTTTTACCTTTTCATTTTCTGTCAAGTCGACACATTTTGTTGATAATTCATTGGTGATTAAGATCTGGTTGTAATTTTTCTTTTTCTCATCATTCCACTGTCACAGGATGTGGGAACACTGAACGGAGGATAATCCCTATCTTTGCAATTTTACGTATCAACATGCGTTAGTAGTTTAATGACCTAAAAAAGCTCTAAAAATAGAAGGCAACATGTGAACAATGGAACAAGACATGCTCGACGTTCGCTGAACGGAAATTGCTTTTACCTCGAGTTTCTTAATCATCATGAAAAAAGACAGGATGTGAAGGGAGAGGAAGCATTACAAATGACAATGAAAAAAAAAAAAGCTCTAAAAATAGAAGGCAACATGTGAACAATGGAACAAGACATGCTCAACGTTCGCTGAACGGAAATTGCTTTTACCTCGAGTTTCTTAATCATCATGAAAAAAGACAGGATGTGAAGGGAGAGGAAGCATTACAAATGACAATGAAAGAGATTTTAGGCATGCTTCCCCTTGACTCCTTTCTGATTGAACAACAGGTCTCAAAAAATTTTTTGGGCTTTCACGTGTAGGTATGCAAATTTGTGGATAAGAAAGGTTTTTCGTGTTGTGGGCCACTATCTTTTGATTGAATCTATTTAAATATTACCAAAAAGAAAACTAATTTAAACCACTTTAAATATTTATTTAAAATAGCAAACTCTACATTGTAATGTATACAGGTTCATTTTCTGGTCGAAGTAATAGAACATTTTCATTCAGACTGGAGGTGTTTGTCCATAACTCCACAATTGTGTAATAAATTCATATATTTTCCTGTTTTGTGGTATTTCATATGTGGTACTTACACCTTTCCCGATTTGATGAAATAAAAAGGAAGGAGGGAAACGAGTCAACCTTAGTGACCACAAGCAATGGTCGCAAATTGGCTCTCACGTCCTCTTCACTCTTCACACATAATGATCTGTGAGAGAGGAGGCGAGTCGGAGGAGAGCCACATTATTGAAGGAAGACACTGACGGAGTGTTGGAGTTGAGTGAGTGGAGACCTGCCTGAGACTGAGAAGGTTTGAGTATTGGAAGAAATTGACTGCTTCCTTGTAATGCGTTTCCATTCCTTTCAACTTTCTTCAGTGTTTCGGATTCTTCCGCCTGTCACTTCCTTTCCGTTGTATTTGAGCGAAGGTGAAACATTTTCCTTGCACTTGCCTAAACATGAATGGGATCATTTTTAGCCCTTTAATAGATATACCATTTCCTGTTTTTATCGCATTCGAAATGGTACAATAGTAGAGAGCAAGTCACTATACATCATTTTGATGAAATTGGCTGCGTTTTCTTCAACTAGAAAGAATTCTTCCGGGGAATGAATTGTAAAAAAAGAAATATGGTTTACGTCTGGACACATACGTAATGCTCGTATATTGTAAGCAGAAAGCTTCCTAAATAAACTAAAACGTTGAAAAAGGCCCGATTCGCTGAATATATTTGTCTATTCCATTAAAATATCGTCCCCCAACCCGTTCCATTCAGAAATTCCACATACCCCCGATCCAACGGCGATGGTTGTGATGATGGAACTAATTCTTTGAAATGCTAACTACCAAAGCAAGGGTAAAGAACTCTGAATAAAATTTGAATTTTCAGACGATACGCAATTCTTCCAAAGAACAAGAAAGGATGGAGTAGAGAGCTCCATTATTTTTTTTCCAAAAACTACGCGTGCTGTCTGTGTTGAAATGTGATATGTGGATATGTGTGAGTCTGGTACATTTGTATGTATAGGTTATGGGTATCAAATAAACCAAACACAGAACTCGACGAACCATAAAACCAAGATACACCAAAGCAATTGTAAAAATCTCTTTGCATCTTGTCTACATTGAAGAGCAAATCCAGAAAGGCATTTTACCTTTGCTCATGGTCTGTGATAAATCTACAATATTTGGCTTCATAATGACAAGATTGTTGTTCTGACACAATATTATGATACAGTTGGACAGACACACCGATAGAGTCAAACCAATCGGCGGGTCTCCATCTTCAGCTGATGGTAAAAAGTGGCAAGCAATGATTTGTGAGATCGAGGTTCTGCATGTCACGGGCTGGCCTGGTTGGCTTTATGGCCCCTTGGGCTTGTCAACAAAAGGTATTACTCTGTGAGTAATTGCCTTAAGCCCTTCTCCAGTATTGTTATGGGATGTGATATGTGTGTAGTTTTTATCAATGCGTATGTTGAATCAACAAAAGACAGTCTGGTATGTGAACTGGTATGCAATACTCCACCGGCAAAAGAGGGTACGAGAAAGAATAGAATCGATGAATGGAATGTGACAAAGGGTAGTTTGTAATAGTGGTGGCAAGACAATGCCACTGGATTTTTATATCATTTTCATCCCCGTCCTTTACAATGTCCCTTCTATTTTTTTAGTCGAAGAGGACAAGGTACATATATATATATATATGGGCACATGGTTGAATGTTAAGAAATACTAGTCCGAAATGTATCATCATTCCCATTCTCTCATCCTTTTTTCTGTATTATTCACATAGTTAGACTTAACTTGTCCACGAACACATGCATGAAGATGCCATCACTTTGGGATAAGGACATAAAATAAAGAAAAAGAAGGAAGAGCACGTTAATGTACTTTAACATTTTTCTTTTTCCCCTATTACAGGTCTGCTGCGTCTGCAGTCGATATTTCAAGATTTATCGTATACCAACGATTCCCTCCGTATTGATGTTGTGCGACAAATCTCCAGTGCAGAGGAGGTGCTCGGCATACTTTTCCAGATTGAGCAGGCGAATCGGTAAGAAAAAAACGTCGATTTTTTTTATCACAGTTTCACTCTTGGAGTACGGCGGCAGTGCCAAAGACTGACAATTTTTATTTGGTACTAGTTTGTTCATTGGTGGACATAGCATACAATAATATGTAAGTTTCATCTGAATGCAAATTGCGATTGCGACATACCTGAAATAATTAGTTTTTGTACCAGAAATGCCTCCGCTTTGATATGAAAAATGATTTCAATTTTAGTCATGAAGGAAGGAAGGGTATACATGTGGCAACATTACAACGCAGCAGGAAACTCATAGTTGAGGTATAAAATGCAAAATGCAATAAACGAGGCTTGTCTGATTTTATCGCAACAGAGAACTGGTTTCACTTTCTCTGATTCATTTCGCTTTCTGCGAATCAGGATAATTTCAGTTGGAGAACCGCGCGCGTAGACGAGAAATCCGACATGCACAATGCTACAATATTGGATGAAATGTGTGAAATGCTTTAGGATAATGTTTCTTTATTCTAGTTCATATTTTCCCATAACCATACGTAGGATGCATAGTGATTCGGTGTAAAATAAAATATCTGTAAAGGTCGTCGTCTCCCACCCTCCACACGCATGATTATGTTTTGGGAAATGCACGTGTATATTATTAAGTTTGCATTCTGGACACGTAGACAAAATGATTGTTGTCATTACGGAGAAACATAAGTATGCGTGATGTATAAATGTATTCTGCAGTGCAACACATTCCACAATAATTTTCGCCTTGCTCACTCGTAGCCTCGCCAGCTATTTCCACCGTATCAGTATCATCATCATAGAAGTCGCCTGTGCAAATGATAATCATGCATACAAGGCTCACCAGCTTTCTTGCTTGATTATTATAAGAGAAAGTGATGGTGAGAAAGATATCCTTCTACCAAACCTCGCAGTTCAGCTCAGTAACTCACTTTCCTGCCAGCCAGACAAACTATTAGTATTTTGCTTGTTTTTCTCTCTGAAATTAAAGTGGAACTCGTTTCATACTGGATTACGTTATATTACAAGAATTACTACTCAACTAACCAACCTCACTTTCCTACACGATTGCTGATAGACATTCCGACTACGTAGCAAAATGCAATAATGGTTGATACAAAGGCATTTCTAAAAAATGGGATGCTACTCGACAACCCTTCATCATCATTCGTGCGTCTGGGCAGATATTATTACAATATTCTCTGGAAATTTGGATCATCCAAGACTCAACTCACTCGAGTGTGGGAGAAATTCATTTGTTGGCTTTTCAGTGTATACGTATGAAAGGAATAAATAAATCTAAGTGAACACTTCCAGGAATAATTGTGTAATGATTTTGTACCAAAACCGAGATGGGATTTCATATCACATCTTTACGCTAGATACATAGTTAATAATAAGAACATGTGGTGTGGCACTTATATGCGTTTAGGAACTTGAAAGTTGTAAAATGCATAGAGTTGAGTAAAAATATCTTTTAAAAATGCCAGACATGACATGCATGGAATCTTGCAGCATACCTTTAAAGGATGTGATAGATATAATTACATACATTCTACATACATTGTATTTTTTTACAGAAGGAGCTTTTAAGACATTGTAAAATATGTTTATTTGGTCTGGCACGTAACATACATCCCTACTACCAAGACAAACACGCATCTCCACTTTTGGTTGTGTTTGCACTAGGAAGAAAATAAATTAGAAATGAGCTTTGGAACTTATTTGGGAATGGCTGTTTGACTTATGTGCCTACGTCCATGGTCGGATTTTCCTCAACTTATCCAGAGAGAAATGGCATCACCCAAAGAAAGAAACTCACAACAGGGAAACCGTGAACGATGGAAAAGTTGCTTGAAGGGAATGGAAAAGATCTAAGTTAGCCGTTCAGCCGCCGCGTAGGTTATAATAGGTAGACATGCATTATAATGGTATAGACGATTTCAAGCCGACCGGGTATGATTAGGGCCAGTGGTATATTGCGATTATGACTTGACAAGAGAAAATATTGGGAGCTATTGTCTTGGCATGCTGGAGAAAAACACACGGGGAAGAAGAGAGTGAACCGTCTGGATGTCGTGAGTGTTTGTGTACTGTCGCTATTTCTGTTTCTCTCCGCTCGTGCTCTTGTTGTTGCCATTTCACTTAATAATATTTTCTTGTTGCATGCTCCGCTTTAATACTTTAGTGTGCTTCTACATAGTCCAACCACCACCGCCGCCGCCGCCACTCTTGTTATTGCTTCTGTTTTGTGTCTTTGTTATTTCGTATTGTTGTTGTTGGGCTGTGTTCTATTACTGCTAATACCAGTGTATTTTGGGGACAAGGGATGTGATGCCCTGTAGAGTTTATCGCTGACTTCCTACAGTGTCGAGCGTTGTTTAATTGAATACTTACTCATAAATCTATTTAACAAAGCCACACACGGTGATTTAGGCAAGCCTCCTATTTCGGCTTCCACACATCTCTGCTCCTTTTCTCTCTTGCTTTCCCTCTCGTTTCTCCTTTCACAGTTCTTTTTTTTGTGTTTGGCTCTTGTGTGCTTCTGAATAGGAGTTGGTGGTGGAGCTGGCTATGGAGTAAACAGCGACACAGCACTCTTTGTGTAATCATAAATAAAGTCAAGACTGATGGGATTTACAAAATATTGCAGACTTTTTGATCCCATTTTGCAATTTTCTCCCAACTTAGTCCAATAGAATGTAGCAGTGAGTAATGGGATTCTTTTGGGGGGTGATGACGATCACGATGAGCATGATGATGGTGGTGCAAGAAGCTATTTTACTTTTTTTTTACACATTCAGGTTTTCACTGGTTCTGTTGTGCTCATGATTCATGTCGTATGAGGAGTGACGACAAGCTCAGCTGTTGCCCAGATTTCCCGTTGACGATCCTTTATTGTGGGAGCAATGTGTGACGAGTTTTCTTTGTGTGCTCAATAAATCCACCGCTGCTGCCACGAAATCTTTTCCCTTTCAATTATGTGTGTCAAGTTTGTAATCCAGCCGATACTATTGTATGCCTCATGTTCATTCTATGCACAATTTATAATCAAACGACACATTTACACTACCTTGGATAATGAATATTTCCGTTCAAACTAAAGCAGTTCAATAGGCCATATTTTCTATGCAAATTTCATATGGCAAATTCCACCTTGAACACCAACGTTCCCCTGTTAGTGGGATGGGGAGACGCAACTCTGATTTCCTATTCATTTTTATAGCCTTTTGGCTAACATCTAAAAAAAAGTCGATGAAGGAATATAACGGAGAAGTGCACTTTTATTTGGAATCATGAATGAATATGTTCCGGTCCCACTTCCCACGCCTGTTATAACCATAATCATGATCACAGTAGCGAGATCACGTTTTTCCATTTCTCCAAATAATAGAGATAATTTAATGCTGATAGCTCACTGTCATAAAATGGTGACTTTTTAGCTTTCACCATTGGCCATCAAAAAAAGCATACGTTTTTCCATAAAGTATAGTTAAGTATGTCATATAAAGATGTGGTGTATAGCAAATAAATTTGCACTGCACACACAAAAGTCTCATAACTTCATGACGTGTTCCGGTGATGATGGGATATTACGTCAGGTCAGACACGCAAAACCACACACAATTTTGTTGGAGCATCGCGCAAAAAATCGAGTTACAACAACTCCGACAAAAAGAAGGGCGCGTGGAGCGTTCGCCATAATAAAAATAGCTCGTATCATGAGCTTACTCCTGTCTCATTCTTCCACATTATTTTAAAAGGTGCAATAAAGATGGTGTGTAATATCACATTGTGCACACAAGTGATGAGACGAAAGAGTGTGAAAATGGTAGGGAGGCTTCCACTCCTTTTATAAAGTGAAAGCATTGGATGCGAAGGGAAGGTGAATATGAAGTTATTGTTAGAAGGAGACTACCCACAGGCACAACATCAAAACGCACTTTGGCCTTTTTTTACTCACATTTTGCTACGTTTGCGTAATATGTATATTCAAACTGGTCACGATGCGAATGTGGTGCACGTGCGATGGAAGGGCAAAAACCAGGGACCTGAAACATCGTTATCGTTAGTCGTGTTTTGTATTTTTTTGTACAAAAACATAGTTTTATGCTTTGTCATAGGCTTCTTTTGAGTGCTCAATCAGTTGCTGCTTTATTTGATAATCGAATAAAATTTTCGAAAATATTACGAATGAAGGGTTACGTTCTTACCTCGATTTGACAATGCAATATATCTATTTGCAAAATTTAAAAGCTTGATTTTTAATGAATTCTGAAACAATTCATCTATTTACGGCGTGCCTGTAGCTATCATCACTTAGCCCACATTTTAAAGATTTTATTAAAAAATACTGCACAGTTTGGTAGTGACCACTTAGGCATCAGAAAGGGTGTATGCCATTGGAACCTGAAGAAAGTATATAGTTAGATGGATGCAACTTCTCCCGCATCTCACATCACCCTTCGAGCCATTGGAATGACGGTGGCATGAACTACGATTTTTTCAAGCCATCAGCAAAAATGTGGACAGCTTCCGCGAGATTCGTCAACCGTGCCAAAAAGGACCTCCGAGCATACCGTAATTCCAAGCCCACTCATCCTGAGCAACTCAATTAAGCACTTTTAAGAAGCGTACTTTTCGTAAGAACTCATCACACTGTACATAAACTCAGTGGACGGTGGTGGCAGAAATCGAGAATGTATATATATATGTACCTTTGAGAAATTCCTACATCTTTCTGGTAAGATATACGAAGAAAGTTTCATCTGAGCGAGATGAGAGTTCGTTCTTTCCCTTTTCTCCTCTTTCTCTCTGAAATGACAGCGACGATCCCATGTTACAAAAGAGCATAGTTGTCACAATACCTGAACACACTGTCTCCGGTCTATTTGGCTATTTCTGGCTAATGGGCCTTGTCTAGTGGAATGGTGGTTCACTTCACTTGAGTGACTGAGTGAGCGAGGTGAATGAACAAGTGACTTAAGAAACTGGAAAAAGAAACGGAGGAGGCAAGTACATAGAAAGTGGAATTAAATAGTGTTGTTTTTCTTCGTTCTTTGCCTTTTTTGGTTGGTATGCTGGTCCTTCCCTTTGCAATCCTTCAGGTCTCGTATAACACATTTAAATGTTTTACACCCATTCCAAAGGAGAAAGTGCGCCTTCATTTACTTATAAAAGGGGACATTTGATACCATTATGATCGTAATAAGTGTTAAAGTCGACAAGAATAAAGGAAGTCATCGTCCAGACACTAGACACATCGGAGCAGGTTCTCCCTTTAGAATTTTTTTAATATACACAAGTGTGTATAGTATAATATGTATATACCTTGTGTGTGATACCGTGTGTCTATGATATTTATCTTCGTGTAAGAAGCATACCGAAACACCGAAAAGTTAAGAGACGTGGATCGCCCAAGTTTTTCGTCATTTGCAGGAAATGGCCTACGAGCCGGAACTAGCAGTGCGTACAACCATCATTTGTCTAATTAAATGCCTCCATTTTAGAAAAAGGAAGCTTCACACAGGAAGGGAAAAAGACAAGCAAGAAGAGTGCAGGAGTAATAAAACTTGAAACTCGCGACTTGCTCATCTACCACTTTCCCTCTTTCTTGTGCCCATCGTGTTCGTCTATTATGATAAAACACGCGATACATGTATATATGGTGGTACCCGTGCCCAGTCATTATTCAAGTATCAAAAGTTGACGGTCCCTGGCTATGCTGATGGGGCTGGGTGGCTTTCTTCTTTATGATGATTTTTAAAACTCAAGCCAAAGTTCTGTGTAAAGTAAGTTAAAGAAATGCGAAAAAATTCACTTCAGGAAGCTTATCTGCCAACTTTTGTCTCCTAATTGGAGCAAGATAATTTTCAGGGAAACATTTGCATTTTACGAGTTTCGGCCGTGTCACATATTCTTGATTCCTTGAGGGTCTCACTGACACTAGGAAAGTTTTTATTATTGCTGTGAGTCATCATTGTTATTTCCGCAGAAGATACTTATTTCTGTTTTGCAAGAAACCCAGTTGGATGTTTTCCATCAAAACAATAATTGGAATGTCTAAATTGTGATTGCAAGTATAGCTCACTTCATTTGACCAACATGGGTTAGCTCATCCTTCATATTCACACAAATTGCCTCATGGCGACCTACATATGTATAGTAACAGTAACAGTAACATCACTAACAATAGTAGTTTGAAGTGATCCGAAAAAAATATTTCTTCAAGTAAAATGGTTCCTTTCTCAATTTTTACATCTTCCAGGAGAAACATCATCTCCATCCATCATCTTGATTGGAAGAGAATAGGAAACAATTTTTGATTTATGTAAATTGCACCTGACAGTTTCGCAATTTTCAAGTAAATCAACCATACATCATATGTATTCACATATAAGTTGAAGGATAAGAAAATGGAAAAGTTTTATACTCTTCTTCAAAAAAATAATTTTTCTTCTGAACAACAATAACGATCATAAAAGCTCAACTACTACATGTATCCTAATGACAATCTCATTTGCATTTTGCATCTATTCATGAGTATTTCACTTTCTCCATTATCATGGAATAAATATGAACACATAGGTATTTTTCAGAAGAATTCGAACATGTACCTACATTCTTCTCTCTAGTATGTTTCAAAAGAACCTGCTGCTGGTGCCACTTTGGAATAATATTAGATTTCTATAATGTACAATGACTGCACATAACCGCCTGGCACACAATCATCGAGCAAGAAAAAAAACGAGAAGTAGTTATTGTGAAGACGAAATGAATACATAATGGCGTCGGATGCCGAGAAGAATGTCTTGTGAGAAAGCGTAGCGTGCTTGCCTCGCATCAGTGTTAAAAAATTGCATTTTTTACACAATGTTATTTCATTTTAGATGTAAACAAGAGAGAAAATACCAACAGGTTTAGTATACCTGTGTATTATAATAAAACATATTTATGCACACGAGCCAATGCATGTATGTATTCGCTTGAAAGAAGATGAATGAAAATTGAAATTTATTTGATTTCTTTCTTTCGCTTCTATGTAGTCTTGCACATGTTACTTCCAGACACAAACCTAAAGGACCAACAAGCAAACGCTCATTCTCAGAAACTGGATTTTTTGTAGTCTGCATTATTCTCATGTGACGTCAAATGGGAGCCAAATAAGATGAAACGTGAAATAAGGAAAAATTATGTCTTAAGTACAATTTTCCCGTATTTTTCCCGTTGCTGGTGATGTGTTCTTGCAATTTTTGTTGTTTGAAGATGGAAAAAATCTCTAAACGCAACGACATCCCGATACATCTTATCTTATGCGTTTTAGCGTGATGCATGTATGTAGGCTGGCGAGAATTCCAACAAGAGAAAAGGTTTTTGTCGTGTCCTGGAGGTGTTATTCGGCTTAAGGATTTTTTATTTTCCCCAGGAATATGCTTTTAGTTAGATGATGAAAAAATAACTGTAGGCCGAAAAATGGGCGTATGTACGAGCACGTGAGAGACTGTGTGTAGAGTTGACGCTGCCTCACCAGATCTCTATATGTCTTACTGGATATGTGTGAAGAAAAGTGGAAGGTAGCATCGCCACATCGCGGCCCAATGTCATTTACGGTTTCCTTAAGAGCAAAATGTTGTCTTACAAGGTTACACATTTGTCTGCGTAGCCATATAATATAATAATGATAATAAAATACAAGAGAAAAGGCAGCATCATTTCATATCAAGCTAAGGAGTATCATCATCATCATCATCATCAACAACAACAACAACAACAACATCATTACTATTATGAAAGTGAAGCTCAAGCTCACTTCCTCTCCTTGTTTGCTCCAGCCATGTTATTAACTGGAAATGTATGTATAATGTATTTAATCTCGCAATTTCCTAATTTCCTGTTTATGTGTGCGTGCCTATTTTGTTGTCAGGTTTACACCAAAATACGTGATACTGGATTGCCCAGCAGCTTTGGCTCAAGAAGTGATCATCCAACATGTCCAGGGTGTTCAGATGGGCCGACGTACCTACCACTATCTCCTCTCTGGACTGGTAAGAAAAAAATTTCCTTTCTGTGTATTCTTTTGTGAAAATTAAGGAGGAGGGGAAGTCGGCATTTGTAATTTTCCGAGCTTGCTTCATGAAGTTTCAAGAATGGTTACGTAATCATCAGTACTAACTTTATTAAGTAGACAATTTTGTGCGTGGGATTAACCTGCTCACTCGTAGCAAGATTTACATTGTTCAAAGCCCTTTTATCGTAGGGCGCATAGTGCTAATGAATTGTTTCCAGTTTGGGGTTCATTGTCATGATGAGAATGATTATGACTAGCTCACATAATACAAACCTCTTCTACAACTTACTACATACTTATTCAGAAATTTGTATTATGCATTCATGATGACTCCAGGAACTCATTCTTTACGATTTACATAAATGGAACATAATTTGTAGAGCAGATAAGAAAAGGTGGTTCAAAAGTGATTTTTCAAGTGTCCCTTGTACAAAAAATGAGATGGGAATGTTGTGCACGTGATGAAGCTGGCGAGACCGATCCTGCATGTGTTTCCATTCCCTTCGGAGTATATTCTGGTACATATATTCTTGGGGATGATACACTCTGCCATAATATTTTGTAAATGTTTTAGAATTAATGTTGGAATGTAGTGCCAAAAAGAAGGAGGGAAGTAGGAATGTGTACATATAAAGTAGTATAGTTTAGGGCGATGAATATATAGAGTGTCTTCGGCATCGTTTAGATGCCCTACATTCCCATAATCGTCATAGTAGTCGGTAGTCGTGTTCTATCACATCACATTATACGCACTGCATTTTATGACTGTTCCATGTTCGGAGATACTAAAGAGGGAGTGAAACCGAAAACGCGAGCTATTACATCGCTTATATACTACCCCAAAGGGAAGTGGCGTGAAAACAGATTATACTTACAACTTGCTTCCTTTAAATGTACAGTTATGCATTCTGTTTTGTTAGCCGACTCGTCCGTTTTAAATTCAAAATGTGTATATTTTTCGTCTTATGCTTCCTCTTCCTCTGAATAAGATTCAGTATAAAGTACAATAGAAGTATAGTTTGTATATGAACGTAAATATATAAAAAAGGAAAGCGAAGAAAAAAAAGCAAGGAAGCTTGAGAAAAGGTCTCATTTGATTTGCATATCGGACTGAAAGCTCGTAATGATCTTGTGTTGCAGGCTATGGACGAGCCTTGGGAAAAAAGTATTGTGGAATATGGCGCAGTTAATGTCACAGGTTTCCGCATAGTCGACCCCACAAGGTAAAGGATTAAATTATTAACTAATTATCTCAATGAAGAGTTCAAGGAAGACAGGATGCAATTTTCTAACAGTGTAATAATAATTATGAAATTTTTTAACCCTACAAGACGCTACGTGAGGGATTTTCTCAAGAAATGGACCCAGGTATGATGCTTATCTTCCCTTTGTTGTATGTTGCTTTTCATGAGAAAAAGTATTGTGGAATATGGCGCAGTTAATGTCACAGGTTTCCGCATAGTCGACCCCACAAGGTAAAGGATTAAATTATTAACTCATTAACTCAATGAAGAGTTCAAGGAAGACAGGATGCAATTTTCTAACAGTGTAATAATAATTATGAAATTTTTTTAACCCTACAATAAGACGCTACGTGAGGGATTTTCTCAAGAAATGGACCCAGGTATGATGCTTATCTTCCCTTTGTTGTATGTTGCTTTTCATGAGTGCGAGCTGGTATATATCTTTCTCTTGGTCTGGCCCGTCAACCAAGAAAATGAAATGGACCTGGACAAAGAGAAATTAATGGACAGCATGGTTGGCGTGTTGCCTACAACGACTTCACGTTGATTTTTAGTATTACACGACAATGAAATATGTATTTGTGGTAAATGAGATCACTGCAACAGCTTATTATGTCGAAGCGTTTGAACTTCCTGAGACGATATCTGCGGCGACGAAAGGAAATCTTACTTGAAATCGATTACTTTACGTGAACGAGCGTACTGGCTTTAATTTTTAAAAAAATCAAGTTCTCAGTAAGTGCTATGCCAGGTCTGAAAACCTGAACTTCCAAACAGATATCCTGACACCCAGAGCTCATAGCACACAAAGAATGGCCGTCACTACACAGCTCGTGCTAATGTTTATATAAACTTGTTATTTTTCTAGCTTGATTCTACCAATTTCCCTGGGGCTGGACGCGACTCCATCTCGGTAAAATGCTAACTCAGTTTTCGCTTATGTCTATCATATGCTTACGTTCTGCTGATCATGTTGCACTGCTTTGACAAGAAATTGCTTTAGATTTTTAGCTGGTCACATTCGGAATATCTACAGTCGTCGATGCAGATCACATTATTATAACTTACAAAGCATTATTTCCCCTGGGACCAGCGTCTTTAAAGATAGTTGCACATTGTAGAAGAATTCCTTCGCGAACACAATCCGACGACGAAGTATTTTATGCTGACACCTTGCTTTTCGTTGCTTTCACCAATGTAAGATTTTATCGCGATCGTATTGCCGTTTAGTTGGTAAGGGACGGGGAAACTAGGAAGAGAGTTCTAATTATCCAGGCAAGCATTTTTTTTGTGTATTGTGCTTTAGAGACAATGCGATGCAATGATCTTATTTTTCGGTTTCCGCATGTTTGTTACAGTAAATCTGTCGTACAAAATCCTTATTTTTTCTTCCATTAGAATATCCAAAATTGCAGTCTCTGTTTTACACATAAAAGAACAATATGATGATACATTGATTGAGTCGAGGCCCCTGATGGCCTTCCACTATTTTTGCTTTTAATGTTATGCTTGCAAGGTTTTAGCAAATTTTGGTGTCGTTTTAATGCCACATAACGCTCCGTATTGCGTAATAATAGAACATTGTGAAGTCTACCTCTTTAATCTGCCTCAGTGTTATTGGTTTTTATGTAAGTTTCTAAAGGGAAGGATCCACTATTTCATTTTGTTAGTCAGATGTCATTTATGGACACATTTGTTGAAAAACATA
>JAHZNF010002178.1:0-33888 GCA_027744215.1 Troglopedetes dispersus
AGAAGGGTGTGTGTGGTTTTTCTTGAGGACGTACAATATATTGTTTAGAGGGGAGCGGCTTGTCATGAAACGCAAGTTACTGCAAACGTACTTTTTTTACTCACACACTCATACCACATCTATAAAGTCATTCTATTTCTGTTTCATTTTGTTTAGATAGCGGTGCTCCATACCCATAGAAGAGTGTAAATGTTACTATAAACTACACAAGATATCTTTTCCTGCATGGTCGTTGTTAAATGTTGAATTGTATTTTTCTGCAGTTGTATATGTACATAGTAGTAGAGAAACAGAACGAAAAAAAAACGAAGAGAACTTGCTGTTGCCTTTCGTTCTGGAAAAGAGAGACTCTGTGCCACTTTTTCCATACATTATATTATTTTCTGCTGTCGTCGTTGTCGTATCCGTGCCTACCTCCAACTATGGTCATTTGTTCCCTTTGGAGAGTGAAAGTGAGAGAAAGAAAAGTGACTGTAGTAAAAGTGAGTCCCTTTTGGCCCATTTGGTATGGCCCTTCATGGCGCTTTTCCCCAATGCCCAATATCTAAAAAAATGTACGCTCTTCTTTCTTTCTTACTTATCCTAAAAGTGAAACGAACGCTTTTTACTTATATGCCATTGAACCAAAATATCCTCCTAGTAGGCATACCAGAGTATAAGGTATGGGATGGAAGTAACCGCTGTGGTAATGTAGGAATCTGACTGGAACTTCCACTAGTTCCAGTAATAGTCTATTGTATCTGACATATATAAAAGGCTGATGAAGCTCCGAGCTGTCTCTCTTCCCTTGTCTTCTTTTATTCAGAGTAACATAAAAAAATGTATTATTCGTGTATCTGGCGTACTCACCGACAGTTTCTGTATGGTTGGCTTTTCTACTTAATGCATGAAATTTTTATTCTTTTTGGTCCGCTGCTACAGCGGCAACAAAAGGACGTCAGTTTTGACTCCACTGCAGCCACTGATATGGTTGTTGTAGTAGTCGCGAGTCTGTATAATGTTGTCGTAAGAAGTACTCAAAGGTTGAATTTGATGGCAATTTAGGATGTCGGAAGTGAACTTTTAAAAAAACCTGGTGAAAATACAAGGACCTTGTGGCGGTATGCCGTGAGCAAGCTATTCCGGTGTAATAAAAATCAGCCCACTGACTCGTTCATTCATATGGAGTGTGGTATAATATGATGTGTCTTTCTTGTCTTTGCCAAATACCAAACCATTATTCTCTCTATCGCTTCGTACATACATGGTTTTGGGAAATAATCTGGATGTCGTGATGAGTGAGACGAAAAGGAACAAATGTTGAAAATTTATATTTTTTTAAACATGAAAGTGGATGCTGATTTGAAGTTGTAGATATGCAGGTTCTTCATTAAACTTGTTTCTGGACATAAAAAAAATTCCCGTGGATTTTTTCCGCCTCTCTCACTTTACTCGAAATGTCAAAACTGAAATGAATAGAAAAATGATGAGTTGGTTTTCGAAGGAATGTTTATAAGTTATTTCGAAGAATTGTTTTTAACGCAATTAAGCATGTACGAGAAAACCTTTGGCAGAAAATTGTTAATTGAACGCAAATGAGTCAAAATAACAGCAATTTCAAAGACAAGACAAAGTGCACAAAATGGAAAGGATTTTTTGGAATTTGCAAACATATGCATTTAGTGTAAAAGTGATATTCAGAATTTTCGTTATGGAACGATCCATTACCAAGAATTGATTCACAAACAATCTCCTCACTAATGACAATTTTCATGAGTTTCTATCGAATTAATAATACAAGGGAAATAATTTAGGGTGCACATGAAAAATATGAAGGGAAAGGAAGAAGAAAATGAGTAGTCTAACGGGCCGAATTTGGAGAAAGGTAAGAGCGTCACAGACTTCACCTTTGTAGCTAATGCATATTTCAGGTAATAAATGAATAAATTACACTTGAGCCTTACAGGAAATAGGCATTCACAACTCCATTAGTGTTGAGATAAGATTGGCAAATGTCAGCAAATGTAAATAACATCCTTTGCATAATCCTTCGAACAGGAATTGAGTGGAAATGGCGGGAGCAAATGGAGCAGAAGTCGTTACGGGGAAGGAATATACTTTATAGGCATACTTGATACTATTTTATACAGAACTGTAGTGGTATAATTTGGAAAAGCGAGAGGCAAGCGAAAGAGGAACAGAAAAGCATTTACAAGTGTGGAAATTAATGTTACCAAAATTATTTCCTAAGACGCCTCCAAACTACATCCGCTTTGTGCTCTTTTGGACGTCCCACTTCTCTCTCTCTCTCTGGTAGAGGAGAGGTGACTTTTCCAGCTTAAAATCATGGCTTGGCGTAGGAAGTCCTTTTACTTTCGTGGCTGCTGCCAACGGCACCATGGACATTCATGTGACAAAAAAGTGAGCTGTGTTCTTTGAGCACCAGCAACCCAGCGACCACGACCACCGCCACCGGATGACATAGAAAAGAGTTGTGTGCAAGTACTCCTGTTATATAAAAAAGTAATCTGTGTAACTACGCTTTCCCCTTGTATGCACACGCTTCTGTTCATATCTCCTTGCCTAATTAGATTTGTGATTAGTACCGGCAAAAATTACGACTCTCGATGTATGGCAATGGTTGATTAATGACTCTCTGGAAAAGCTTGACCCGGCAGCTAGAAAGCGAGAGCATAAGCAACACTAACTTTTACGCGCTGAGTTTCACATCAAATACAGGAGAAGTTATACATGAGTATACATTTTTATATAAAAGCTCAAAGTGATCCCGCGTGTATAAGACTTGCGTATGTATATTTGACTATAAAAACGTAATAATATGGAGGAATATATTAAATATGCTGGAACCAACCACGGCATGCATAATGCATGCATGTAACAATATATCTCTCATAATCATATGAACAAACACTAACGGAATTTTGCTCGTATTTTACGTGCAAACTTGTGAAACAAGAATGGCGTAGCAAACACAACAAACACAAGACCAGTAGCTCTGGTGGTGGGAAGCTGTTATGATGATGATGATGATGTGCGGAAGACGAAGGGGAAAGAGAGCGGTGATGATGATGACGACAACGAGTTAGAGAACGTAAGTGGTTGCGCACCACCACCGTACTAATGGCGTATTCGGAACGAGCAAGCCGCAGTTTATAATAAGAGAGGAAGAGGGAAAAGAGTGAGTAACGCTGGTTTTTCGATGGTTTGTTGGAGAAGAGGAAGTGTAGAGAATTTGTAGACTTGTGACTGGAATAATTATGAATTGTGTGTCTCCACTTGAGAAGAGTTGTGTGTTGGCGCACTCCATGATTTGGCTTAATGATCCAGTACACAGACAAGAAGAAGGGGACTTGGAGAATACTCAAATCCTAAGCACTCAAAGCACTACTATTACCACTGCCACTAAGGCACGGCACGACATTCCATGGCGTTTTTTTTTTCGTTGCGTTTGACGATGAACCGAAAAAAGAGCTTGCTTTGGATGTGTTGCCTGGTTGGATTTATTTTTTGTGTATTTTTGACTTACAAGAAAAAAAAATCTTTTCAAGTATTGTACAACAATATTCAGGTTTAGTCGACACATTCAGCAATAAATGCAATAAAGTCTATATGGCATGCTTTCTTTGTAGTCTACCAAAAAAATTCCCATATGTGGAGGTGCTCTTTTCAGTGAGCAGAAAGGCTGCTTACCTTTTCAGTATTGCGGAGCATTGTTTCCTTGTCTATTTACTTGCTTTTAATAAAAGAGACTCGTACGGAGTAAGTATATTGGGGCTCTTTGAATTATAAAGAGCCAGGAGGCAAAGTAGTAGCTCCTTTGAGTAATGTGACAAGGACGGGAAAACTTCTTCAATTTCACGTACCATCGTTATTAGATTCATTCTATACTTTTTATCAGGGAGGACTCGGAGGACTCTGGTAGTGCACGCCTATTTTTGCTAACTACAAGTGCACTCACAATACAATCAGAGCCTCATTCAATTTTGAATATTGAATTGACTGTTTTTAATAGGGAAAGTGTTATATGCCTTAAGTTTGAGTCCACTTCCTTTAATCATTTGTACGACTAAAAATTAAGCCAATAATAATACGAACACAAAAAAAACATACAAGTTTTCTGGAAATAAAATGCCTTTACATGGAGCAAAGTCATTGCGTACAATGCACAGTGGTGGAGAGTTAAGTAAGGCGCAATTGAAAGACTTTTTTTCTCTTATTAGAAGAGTCCTCTTGCATCAACAGCTCTTCAGATTTCTCCTGTGCTTCTCAAAAGTTGCAGTTCAATTCCTGTCGTAATGGCAGTATCTCATCATCATCAGCCCTCCTACAAGCTTCCAATTACAGACCTTTCCAAGTGCTGGACTGATATATGCTACATGGTTGTTTTGTTCACCTTCCCAGCTTGTCATTTTATGTGCTTTTTTTTAAGTGGGCACATGTCGTAGCTTCGTGAATGGGTTAGTCGTTCCGATTTAATTTCAGTTGGAGTTGTACCCACGCCTTTATTCTCAAGTACTATATATGTCGGTTTTTTTAGAAAGTCTATATCGGCTCGATGTAAACATTTTACATGGACATTTACATGAAGTGAAATTATACATGTGATACCATGAGTCTCCTTCGCAATTCCCTCACTGGCCGTTGTTAAATGAATGGAATTTACTTGTCTGCGAAATGAAAAGACAAAACGACAATCAGCCCAAACTTTTTGTGTCCTCGTTTCTTTTTTTTTGTCTACGCACGTTACATATTATGTAGCAAGTCATGCACTTTTGTGTCTTCATCAGCATTTTATTCCTGTGCGGAACATCTGCAAAGTCTGTGTAACGATTGCTCCTACGAACTGTCCCCTTTCTTGCTCCCAGAATGAAAACATCGAGTAAGTAAGTCATAAATGTAAACGAGGTGTATAAAACCAGCGCAACTTCAAGTTGACCTGCTTTTTATAACAAGAGGCTTATCTGACTTCTGTGGCAAAGTTTGGAATAATCGGATTCGATCTTTGACTGAACTTGTCAGATTTCACCTTATGTTAATCGATCATTTTACACCAAACTTAATGAAACTTTCTGAATTCGTGAATTTTGGACTGACGGACAAAGCAGTTCACAGTCGAGAAGAAGTTGCCGCTCGCTTTGTTTTACTTCTCTCACTTGTTAATAGTCGCCGTAAAATATGTAGGTATTTATCTTGTGCTCCAGTTGGCAAAAGTATTGAAATGACGTTGCTCCGAGGGTACCTCGCTTCCTTCCACTTTTTTTGCTTCCTTTTCTTCACCAGCCTGGACATTGATCAAGGCAGAAGAATAACATCAACATAAAAAAAGGCTTCAAGTTCGCTCTGGAATTCCATTGAAGGAAGTATTATTATAAATGTGTGTGCTCTCGGTGGCATTTAATATATGGTAGTCGTTGGACTCACTATGTCTTTTACTCGCTGCTCATTCATTTTGTACTTTATAAAAGTCTCTAAACAGTATTCAAAACACGTGTGTATGTGTGCACCGAGCCTCCTTGTTGTTAATGCAGTCATGTTCCGAAAATATATAAAAAATTGGTATAGAAAGCATGTATAATCAAGAATCCGCAATAATATGAAAGAATTCCTTGTGCCACGGAGGAAAAAAAATTGGTAACCAGTTGAGGTAAAGTACCCAGAAATGCATATGAAAAAGTGGAGTAAAAAGGAAGTCAAGAAAGGAACTTCATTTTTCAGCAGAGGAGAGGTAACCAGAGCGAAAGAGATGACTTGTACCAGCGGTGTGGTGCAATGTGGACAAACCGAAAGTATTTTAGTATTTTCTAGAGGACGGAGATTGTGTGGAGATATTGTAGTTGGCTGCTAAATGTATGTATGTAGTACCTAAATGCGTGTGTGTGTGTGTGTGCTTCCATGCATTTTACATTAAGATCAGAACAGACGAGTTTATTTCACATATGAAGTAGCTGAAGAAGAAGAAAATACTGTTTTTTTGTCCGTAATAGCTCGCCAACCTGCTTGCCTCTAAGAATTAGTTTTGGCTTTGCTTTTGGAATTTTTAGTACATTCCCTTTCTTTTTTTCTCATCTTCTTTTGTTATGTTGAATGGGTTTTTGCTGTGGTTTGCCAAAAGTGAATATAACAACTAGATGGACCGGTAGCTGCGGAGGGAGAGTGGAAGGTTGGACAGGACGTTACAAGAAATGAAAAACCAGGAAGCAGGGAAAAAATTGAGAAATACAGACATATACAGCACACTTATAATGAAAAGAATTGAGATCCTCTTTTGCTGATGTTGGCAACTTCTTTTAAAAAAGAGACTGGTGGTGACTCCGCCCTCCTTTCTCCTCTCCTTCAAGATTTTGATTTACTTTTTTGTCACCAACGAGCACCACACTCCGAACAGGTCTGAGTTTATGTGAAGTGAAAGGGTAAATGATTCACGAGGAGAACGAAGCGTGCATACAGGGAAAAAAAACTTTCCAGAGAGAAATGTTCAAGTGGTTATGGAATTCTTTTTTTTTTAGTTATTTGTATTCATATACATAATAATATAGAGTTTTTACAAGAATAATAGTAATGTGTAATATAGTTTTTTGTTTCAACTTTCTTTTTTATAGTCTGGTTTCTCCTATTGGAACCAATTTTGACACAAACTTTTCTCCTATATTATTGCAACTTAGGTACCTCCATATTTTTTAATACAGGAACAAGAAGTTTAGAAAAAAAGGCATGGGGAAGTCGCAGTAGTAAAATTAGCTTAATTTAAGACTTTGTACTTGTCTCGAGTTATTTAGAGTGTTTTTTTTATCTTACTTTAAAGTAGAAACCTTTGCAAGTTGTAAACTCGCTTGTCCAACTGCAAAAAGTTGACTGGAAAAAGCAAACGGAAACAACGAATAATATTACCAATTAGATAGAAGAAATTTTTTGCTGACGCAGGCAGGTTCGTGTAACTTACTATCGACTAGTTTCCAGTTTACATCCAAAAAAAGTGCTACCGTAAGTGATATATTTTAATATATTTATTCACGAAGGAAACCCATGTTCTCTCTCGAATTATGCAACAAACAAGGATGTGTTACAAAAGGGAGAGTGGTAAAATCGCTATACTTGGTCACCCTGACACAACAGTGTAGCAGCAGCAGCAGCAGCAGCAGCGTACAAACAACAAGTAAGAACTCAGGACATGGAGAATTTGTTGGGTTGTAAGTTAACTGTAACCTGTTCTCCTGAAATGTTAATCTCTCTTTTTAGTTTCAGTTGCTGAGAACAGAGAAAAAGATCGGAGTCACATAAGCACATATCTGAAAAACACTTTTTAGTTTGTGCGCGGATGCTGCTGCTGCTGCTGCTGTTGCCACCACCATTTTTTTATCATGGTGTAGATGAAGAAGTGAAAATAGCTAGGCGCTGTTTGCTAAAGAAAACATGCTGAAATCAGCAACTCTTTCACTTTCTCCGTTATGTAAATGGTGCCCGGGCGGATGTATTAGTTGTTTTTTTTTCTTACTTTAAAGTAGAAACCTTTGCAAGTTGTAAACTCGCTTGTCCAACTACAAAAAGTTGACTGGAAAAAGCAAACGGAAACAACGAATAATATTACCAATTAGATAGAAGAAATTTTTTGCTGACGCAGGCAGGTTCGTGTAACTTACTTCGACTAGTTTCCAGTTTACATCCAAAAAAAGTGCTACCGTAAGTGATATATTTTAATATATTTATTCACGAAGGAAACCCATGTTCTCTCTCGAATTATGCAACAAACAAGGATGTGTTACAAAAGGGAGAGTGGTAAAATCGCTATACTTGGTCACCCTGACACAACAGTGTAGCAGCAGCAGCAGCAGCAGCAGCGTACAAACAACAAGTAAGAACTCAGGACATGGAGAATTTGTTGGGTTGTAAGTTAACTGTAACCTGTTCTCCTGAAATGTTAATCTCTCTTTTTAGTTTCAGTTGCTGAGAACAGAGAAAAAGATCGGAGTCACATAAGCACATATCTGAAAAACACTTTTTAGTTTGTGCGCGGATGCTGCTGCTGCTGTTGCCACCACCATTTTTTTTATCATGGTGTAGATGAAGAAGTGAAAATAGCTAGGTGCTGTTTGCTAAAGAAAACATGCTGAAATCAGCAACTCTTTCACTTTCTCCGTTATGTAAATGGTGCCCGGGCGGATGTATTAGTTGTTTTTTTTTGTTGTTGGTAGGTATAGCTTTATGTGGAGGAGCTATGATTTAGATGATGATGACGTTGATAATAATAATACATTCATGCAAAAGTGCTGTGTTAACACTAGTAACTTGTCGTTGTGTCGTGCCATGTCTCTGTCTTTCTCACTTCTTATTAAAATATTTCACACACTGTGGAAAGCTTGGCAAACATGTATCTTATGTGCTCATGGTAAATCATGAATTGCCAGTTTCAGTAAACGGAACTTTTTTTCTGTGCTTATTTTTTTTGTTGGTATATGGTCTCGTCCCGTTCCCAATTCCTCGTACGTATATTGGGTCATGGTACAAAAAAAACTTACCTTTTTGGTATGCGCTGCTTCTTGCTTAAATCCCGAAAAACTTTGTGTTGTGCAAGTGTACGCAAAAGCTAGCATTATTTTGGAGAAAAGTTTCCGAGATATTACATCATCTTGTTATAGCCTCAACTCACATATTTTTATAGCCATATAATATTTACCGTCCTGTGTCTTTGGGATGCCGGAAAAAATATCGGTGAAGGCGGGCGGGCTGCTGGTGGGAAAGTTTTTTTTTATTCCAATAAATCCATCTCTGTAGAATTTCAAGTGAAAAGCTCTCACTCACTCTCGAGCACACACACAGAGAGAAAGAGAGAGAACACACAAAGAGAATGTACCATCGCCGACAGAGTTTAATAAGAAAGATTCGAGAAAAACATGAATTTGGCATGCACCCCTTTTCCATGTTCGGTCACGAGTTTCCTTTCGCAACAGTGAGCAAAGTCAGGCCGATTTGCTTTTTTATGTATGGATGGATAGATGATGAAAATCGTAGCTTTTTTTCTTATATTAGCATACAATTGTAAAGAGAAAAAAAACGGAATACGTTGCTGACGGATTTGTATTTATACGGTTGAATAAAAAACTTTCTTTTTTACGTTGATAGTGTGTATGTGAGTGAGCAAATAATGAAAAGTACACTTTTTCCTTACAATTTTATTATTACAATCCTCATTCTTACCAGTTATAACAGTACTACTGCGGCACAGAATGGGAGTTGTAGTTGGGCTTAAATGCTTTTTTGCATAAATGTTAACGTGCACGTATCAGCATACCTAATACTGTCCGGAGCAATGGGATTGACGAAAACTTTCCGGCATTGTACAAGAGAGAGATTGACTAAAAAAAATCCTGAGAAAAGGAGCATGAGATAAATTGCCGTATCAATACCTAAAATATTACGTTTGTCTTCATGGAACCGGTTAATATTAAGAGATGAGGAAGGATGCTGAGTGCGAGCAATGGCTTTTCACTGTGGCAGTGTTTCAATTCATTTCAACAAGGTACACATACAATTCTCAAGCAAGCTTCCTCCCGGAACTTCAGCATTGTGTATGTTTACAGATATTACACGTACCTGCACAATATACCCGGATTTTTCTTAAAAAAATCCTAGGTTTTTGCAAGCGTGAATAATATATACAAAGGAAGAAAATTCCTATTTTATGAAGATACTATTTTTTTTATAAATGCGTTTGAAGGTGTGCATATGCACGAGCCGCCGAGTATAGTCAAGGCTAGTGACCAGTGCGAGCATCCTTTCCTCCAGTTTATTGGAAGTTATTACAGTGTCCTTTTGTTTGGGAGATCCTTGTGAATTCCTCAAGGAATTCCGAGAAAATGCAACTACTTTCTCAAGATGCGATGGTCACTTTTGTCTTACACTTTCCTCTAAAGTCAGAGAGAAAAATGCCAGCCTGAGAAGAATGAGAAGATCGATCCGGCCATCTAATGCAAGTTGCATGTACGTATTACGTAAATCTGTAAGACATACTACTTCTTTGTACATTTTTTGGCTGGCATGCAGGGGTCCAAGACACAAGTTTTCTTTCGCTCTGGCAACTTTTTTCTTCTTCATTCATGATACTGTTCTCCGTGGTGCCGTCCTTTCTCCTATTTTTTTCTGGTTGGATGGAAGGAAGTAAAAAAAACCAGGAAGTTTTGTGTACCTACTACTACGTAATGCATTTAATATAAATTCTGAGAGAGAGAGAAACATTTTCTTCCGTCTTTCATTGGAGCGTGTACATTGCTTAGTTGAAAACTTGTTATTTTTTGGTTGGTTTGAATTTTACAATTTTTTTCCTCTCTTCTTCAGTTAAAAAAAGACACAACTATGGTGCAATTCCAACTATCTTTTTTTTCTGGATGGAGGTAGAGATGAGCTAGATAATATTATTCCTTTGCTGATGTTTCACTACGTCCATAAACTTTAGCCTGGGCTGATATTGCCATAATAGAAAATGCTTACTTTTTCCTTTTTCCCAATGCATGTTATCTCTTATCTCGGACTTTTTTTTGCTCCGCACTGTGTAGTGCCTTTTTAGTACGGTGTGCTCACCCTATCTTCAAAAAAAGGACGGGGAAGAGGAAAAAAGAAAGTTGCTTCAGGATGCTTTTTTGGAGTACGATGAATTTTTTTTTTGAAATGGAAGGTAAAAAGCCATATAGTGATAGTAAAAAGTGGGGTTTTCAAGCAAACGGAAAAGCGACGCGTAAAAATTACTTAAGTTCTGCATGTACATAATTTTTTATACTTATATATAAGCAAGTGTGTTCAAAATTCAAATTGGGAGCTGCTCACACTCAACCTCATTTGCAAAGCCAGAAGAAGTGTGGAGGAGAGAGGAAATGTAGAAAAATGGTGAAATATATTTGAACAAAAAAGCTGCATGCATAATAGACATGTGAAAATTGGGTAAAATGTCTATCTACTTAGTATACACATGTGACCGAAAAAAAAGTGTGGAGATGTACAAAATGGCTATAATTTCAAGTGAGTTGGTATAAGAAAATATATACAAGAAAGATAACTCGGAAGCTTCCTTCAACCGATGTACAACGTACTTAAGGATTTTTTTTTGGATAATGGTTCCTCGAGAAAAGTACGGATAATGGAAATGATAAGAGTAAAGAGTGTGAGCTTATTCATGCTTTTTTCTTCTTTTTGAACTTCTTATGTACATGAAGTTTACATACGCTTCGTCCACCAGATCCACTTTGTGTATGTGTGTGAAAAAAAGAAAGGCAAGGGGAAACCCGGAAAAAGGAAAAATGCAAATGGATCAGACCAATTTAAAGAGTGCCAAAAGTTTTTTCTTTTCTTCTTTTTTTCATTCATGTGTAAACTGTATTTTGTATGAAGCTAATGGTAATACTTTCATACCATTCCTTTTTGCGTTGATGATGATGTGTATTAGTGAAGTAACCAAGTACCGCCACATTTCAATTGGTAAAGCACCACACATATTTGAGCCCGCTTTTCCATTCCCATTCTTTTTTTAGCGTGCCGAATGTTGACTGGAACGAAAGTAAAAAGTATGTTTCGAAGGCATTCGGTGATAAACTACAAAAGGAATGATGGGGTAGTCAAGGGAGAAAAGCAAAAGATTTTTCAACGTTAGGAACAATGGCACCACGACCGCCACCAGTTTTTTTTCTGAAAGACTTGGTGCAAGTTCGGCTTTGCAAGAATGCTTGTGTCTATTTGAAGAGCCACAGAAAAAGAGAAGAGACAGAGGGAATAGGAGTGAGCCCATGAACCATAAAGTAGAAAGCAACAGAAAAAAAACTTTCTCTTACGTGTTTTTTAACTCCCACTCCCTCATGCTTCCTTCATCTCTTTTTCACTGTGTGTGTGTACACCTATAAGTCAAATCAACAGAGTGAAATGATGCAGATGTGATACAATGCGGATATGTTGTCTTTCGTCTGAAAAAAAAGCACACTTTCGCTTTCACTGTAAGGACTGCTTCCATTCCGTTATTTTTTTCGTTGTCTTCCTGTTGTGTAGATACTTACATATGTATGTGTGTGTTTTTTTTCAGAAGCGCTTTTATTTTTTGATGATGCATATACTTTGTTAAGTATAAGGATGTTAGTAAGAACTGCTTTTAAGCATCATTTCATCTCACAGACTATTTTTGGCCTCCTTCCGTCCGTGCGCGCTTCATCTTCCATCATCATCACCACTCGACTAGACATCCTCCATAAGAGCATCCAATCGTTTTACATTTTTTTTTTGGAGTAGTGTCTTTTATTCGTCAGCAGCATATCACACAACTGCTACATCTTTTCGATTTCCTCTTTAAATAGGATCTAAACATAGGTATGGTAATAATGTATAATTTATCATTGTGTATTAGGTAGGTATGTGTGGGGCAGCGCTTGCTTATATAACGAAAATGGAAAAGTTCCATCACGATCTTTCCCCATTCTTTCATAATATACTTCAGAGTTATCAACAAGAAACACAAGAAGCACTTTAGATTAGGATGCGTTCCATCCATTGCTACGCCTAAGCTATATAATTTGACTTTTTTTTACCTCTTCGAACATTCCTCCACGTTGAGTGAATTGGAGTCTAGGAGGGTGGGCGGCGTGCAACAATACTTCATACCTCAAATTCTTTGACTTTCATTATTACCCACGACTGAAGAAAAGCTACCGCCTGCGTTATGTGCCTTTTCAATTCTTTCACCAGCCAAAATGTCTGGGTTCATGGAAAAAAATTATCAGAGCACACCGTTGTTTCGTAGTCAAGTGAGGAACTTGTGAGGTTCACTTTTCATGCATGCTACACAGCGAGCTTTATATTCTTCCCTTTTTTCATTTACGTATTCTCCGTTCATAGGCGCAAGATCTCCTTGAAAGTTGATGTAAAAATTGGCTTCTTCCTCATCTACACACAAAGTACGTTTTGTGTCGCATATCTTTTCACTTATCGAATACAAAAGAGAAACGGTAAAAATATCACACACACACCCTCTCTCTCTCTCTCTCTCTGGTGTGCTCCTATAAAACTTTATGCATATCATGCTTTTCACCAACAAAAAATTTCCAAGTGAAATAGGGATTTCCCATTATATATCATGTATAAATGGCTGTGAGGATAATGCACGTGAGTAGTAAAAGTGAGTGACTCTGTTAAGTCTTTCTGATTGCCCTCTCTTTTCTCCTTTTTTTTATAGAAGAAGAGATGGGAAAATGAAAGACTCTTTTTTATGCAGGAGTCAAAGCACCAAGTCAAATGCTTCCTAAGTAAAGGAGTATTTATATAAGGAATAATGTTTCTTATTGTTAAAATTTACTGCTCCGTTTAAAAATACATAGTCAGTGGTACACGAGCAGTTTATAGATAAGTTTAACCTTATAGAGCGTGTGGAAGGTGAAAAGATATGTTATTATTATAGAAGATTGAATGGTTTTGCTCTGTTGACTCTGTCTTCCATGCATTTTCGTTCGGTGAAAGGAAGACTGATATCGCTCAATTATCAGTGTTCTTGCAGTCGCAAAAAAACGAAGGAAGAGAGAAGACAGGGAAGAGAATGAAAGAGTGGAGAAGGGAAAAAGGTTAACTTCATGCATCTTCCACCACCGCCGAAAAGAATATCGTGGAGAGGAGCGGGAGTGCATGCTTGGCTAACTTTATTTTTCGTTCGGGTGTAGTCATCTCCATTATCATCAGCACCAAGAGCTTCGAAGAGAGAGAGAGAGAAATCGTTAAGGCTCATTTTTTAGTGAATCTTCTCTCGAGTATTACCAAAAGTAGTTGTTGAAAAAAAGGGAGAAAATGACTATGTTAATGATGATGTGAAAGTCCTGTAAAATGAGAGTTATGTGATGGGATAACCATGTTAATAAAATGGCTATTGATAATTTGTGGGAGCAAGTTGGGTGTGTGTGTGGGTTGGAAAGAGAGAGAGAAAATAGGTAAAAAATTGCTCCACTAGTCCCAACATTATTACGGTATTTATACCAGCCTTTTCTCCTTCTACAAAATGTTGTATTACCGCCTTCTGCCAGACAGTACTCGGTCAGAAGAACGTACACGCAGTTTCGTAAGGAGAGATTAATAATGATGATTCATGTGAATCCCATTGCGATCCTCGAAGTAAAAAAAACTTCTCTTTTCGCTCACTCTTTCTTCTGCTTCCCAACTTACGTAACTCCATTTTTTTATCCATCAGGCGGGAGGAAACGGAAGCTGTAGTTTTTTAAAGAAACCTACTTTTTTCTCCTTTTTCCAATTCACTCTTACTGGTGAGCTTTCCCTCTAGCTGGGAGCGTACGAGCACTCACTCCTGCTCCATAAGTAAGTCACATATGCTACCAAGATGAAAATGGCATTTCACGGTAGAGCCGTAAGTAAGTGGGTAAGTTTTTTCTCTCTACTACTTTTCTTCTTACTACGGTTGCTCCTTCCTTTCTTAGAACATTATAGTCTAACGCTTCGTATGGCGGGTAATCGCGTACAAACATAATAAATGTGGTACATGCTGAGTACTATATTGGGTGGGATGATATAGTGCTGTCTGTGACGGTGGTAGTCCCTATTCCAAGCGCGGCTGGACAATGGATCGAAATTTATTGATCCGTTCAACAACGATTCTGTTTGTTAGCAGGGGAGTAGTTGAGCACGAAATGTTTTATAACTTGTGCTTTTGAAAACAGAAAATTACATGGACACTGATACACATGCCTTTTAATAATATATTTCGTCATGTGCATTATAAATGGATACACTTAATACGGAATGTATCTGTTATGTGTGTATAGTTATGAGGATCCATTTTGCTAAATGGAAATTTGAAACGAGGTCGAATCTGCATTATAGATGCATGGTTCTTTCCGGGGACAAGTGGAATGCCTTTCCTCAGAAAATCTATTGGTCAGTTAAATTTCTCACGTTCCGAAGAAAGTGAGAGTTAAACGGTGGACATGCTCGATACGGATAAGATTAGGATGCTGAGCAGGATGAAGGAAATAAGGTGTAGTTTGTTCGTAGAATGTTGGTAGTAAAGTGGTGTGCTACGTTGATAAAACAGTTGTGTGCCCGTCTCCATTTTTTCCACGTGAAGGATAGAGGATCCGAGTCTAATCTCATTTCGTTTTTTTTGGAATTATTGCTGAAACAATAACTTCATGCGTTGATGGCCAAGCGTTATCATTTCCAAACATTTTCCTTTATGTTGCTCCACTGCGCGTACTGCGTGCTACTTCTGCTCCCCATAATACGCAGTCGATAAAAAGAATGTCTGGATTTTTTTTGGCAAAGAGGAAACTAATGTTGCATTCCAGTGGAGAATTAAAATTGTTGCAAAACTTTTAACGCATCCCTGACAATTCCGGAAAAGTTTTTTTTGTGCCGTCGTACCGTAATCAAAACATTGTGTGAGCGGAATAATATTTACAGCTGGAAAATGATAAGTGCAACTCAGCGGCTGCTATTTTGTGATAAAGATATTAGTGAGAAGAAAAGGGAAAATTGCCTCCCATTCTTTCACTCTGAGTAAAATGGGCTTCCTCCCTGCTCTGCTTGCTAATGAATGACAATAGCCTGGAGAGGAAGAGCAAAGCATTTTAAGCGAATCAAGATCAAATATGATATTTTAACTCGGCATTCTAAATTCATTTGTTCCATCTGATAACAATGCTCACATAACGGTACAGCCTGAGAAAACGGAACGTGGAAAGATTGCTTTGCACACCAAAAAACCATATTCCATATTTGCGCACACAGACTGTATGTTGGTTTTTGTATCAGTGTGTGGTGCATCATCTTTCACTCATTGCGAAAGTGTAATAGACAGGATGCAACATGAATTAACAAAATGTTAATGGCCACTTTACTTGCTGAATGGGTTGAGTATTCTCTAAAGATTGGCGCGTGTGCGCCTAGCCAAATGAGTGAAAGAAGATAATTAGCACTTTCACTCTTCCGGTCTTGCTCTCTCTCTCCCTCTCTTTTCTCCTCCACACGTTTATGCTGCCTTCCATGATGGCAGCTTGTTTTGCCTCGTCGAATCCTTTCTTTTGCTCCATTTTCCTCATTTCAAATAGAAAGTTCATCCTCTCCAGACGGGGATGTATAATGATGATGGCACGATGGTTGTTTCCACCTCCTCCATACCATTAATCGAAGAAAGGGTGCACGACTCTGGGATGATAAGTAAGTTAGCATAGTAGTACGTGCCTATTCCTCTGTTTCTTGGTGCCATCGCCCGCCAGCACAACATGACAAAGAAGTGGTCTCCATTGTGCAATAGGAAAGAACCAGTAGCCGAAATAATATCTCTGTTCTAGTGCATCTACCAACCACCACTAACTTTATATATAATATGCAGTGGTGATGATGATGATGATGGTGATGCTTCTATCCAGTCTCTCGATTTTTTTTTCTTTTGAGTAATGAATGACGCAGAGTGATGGTGGTGGAGGAAGTGATGTATTTATCCGCTGCACACGGTTCACTGAAAAACAGGGTCGAGCTCATGTATGTATACATGCATATACAGGACACAATATGAAAATCTAGGTTCTGTTTCTATTCTTCTTCCTTGATTTTTGGGGAAAGGATGGTTGAAACAAATTCTGTTTGTTCAGCTGAAAATGAAGATGGGAGGAATATGAGATGAGAATAATGGCTGGAAACGGCACAGAAATCCTTAAATATGAGGGCTTGATTAGTTGAGTTTTTTTTCTCGAGTTATGAGAGCACGACACGGCATGAATATTGTGCTACTCAGTAGATACATTCATATTTCTCTTCTTCTCGGTTCGGAGTAAACACAGCGACGACGAGGGAACTAGAGAACGACAACGTTGTTGATGAGAGTATCTACAAGACAAGGTCATTAGAAGAAGGGAAGCCAGGTCAATTAAGGAAATGATCATGGACTAGTCAATAAACGTTATGTACGGGGTATTTGACGTTGATGGTGGTCTTATACAATGAAAATGGGCTCTGCACTGCACGGCCGTCGTGTGTGTGTACCTCACCGAAACATAATCAGTTGAATTTTTTCCTCTTTCTTTTCTGCTTTTTCACATTTTCCTTATTTTTTTTGGACGATTGCCGGGAAGGAATGATGAGTTGTGTGCTCCTCGTCGTCCTTCATTGCCGTAATGCGTCCTTTTTTTATCTACTTTCCCTTGTCATGTCTGTACATAATATAATATACTCTAATCGCTGTATTATGACAGTATTATGTTCCAACCAGGGACAACTTGAAAGTGAAATAGGTCATGACACAACTAATTTTTTTTGTTGGTGGATGGGCTACTGTGCTTAAAAAGTTAGTTTCGCATGAAGGAGCACATTTTAGCAAAAAAAAAGTTCTCTTTTCAACAGAGAAATATGATACACGTATAACATGCCTGAAGGGACATGCATAATGCATTACTTTGTCTGTAGCCACTCCAATCTATGAATGGCTTGCGCAATTTTTTTATACTGCCATTCTCTGATTTTTTCCCCTGACTTTTTTTTGTCTATTTTTATCCTTTTTTTATTTGAAGTGAAAGGGACATTTGAAATGGTATAGTCCGTTAAATACTGGGTTCTCGTTTTCTCGGAAATTTCTGCGGTTTTCAGAGTTTCTTCTTCAGTGATGATGAATTTCTTCCAGTGTTCCTTTCGCTTGAGCTGTGAACTGTCAACAATGCGCCATTGACTGGTGACTGAAGCCAACGGAAGCTGCTGACTTTTTGAATGGTGATTGGAATGAGTGAGGGAGAAAGCAAGTGAAGCAGGGCCTTGAAAATTCTGTTCTCATCATCAAGAAGACGATGATAACTTTAGAGCGTGACTCCACCGGGAATTTTTGTGATAAAAGTGAATAAAAGTGGTAGATGGCAAGTTGCAGGAGGAGATAATATAATATTACATTTTCCAGAGAAGCGGCTGATTTACTCGAGTAAAAAGAGGGAAGAAATTGAAGAGAGCATCGACATCATATCACCGTGTTCAAAACTAGTGTCCGCTTTTTTGGTATTTATAGAGGATATTTCTTAGATATTTGTTTTATACGGCTGGAAGTCGTTGATATGGCGCATGTGGTAGAGAATATGATGAGTACTTCTCATTGAGCGCAGCAAGAGAGAGAGAGAGAGACGAAGATGAGAGGGTGATTGAGAAGTCTGCTGATGATGAGATGAAGGGAAAAAAGAGATAGAGACAGAAGTTAGTGAGCGTGGTCCAAGAGATTGGATTCTCGTTGAGATGAATAATAATTTCCGACTGTTTCAAAAAAAAGTCAGGGAAAGATGTGGATGGATGGATTTGTTGGTTGGTTGGATGGCTGGATGGATTCCCCTATCTCGCATTCATTCAGCCGTCTTCAGCGATAAAGCAAATGAGCTCAAATCCAATAAATGTGAGCTTGAGGATTTGTTCCTCTCTGACTTTTCTCTATGATTTTCATGTTCATGCTCGACATCGGGGATGCTCAGGCTCTCCACAAGTACCAGTGCACCACTCACTCACTCACAACTCGACACAACTCCTACTCGCTTCCTGGAATAATGCATTTATATCTATTGAAGTAGTAAAAAGTTGACTCAGCCAAGGAACACTGAGCGCAATAACGAATTTCCCGTGGAAGAACAAACTCTGTCCGGAATTAGAAGAGATATATGTATGTATATCTCTGTCTACACTGCAGACGAAAATTGCGTAGTGAAAGAAAGCAGGAGGCTTGTTTCACCTTTCGTCATATCTTTTCCTGGGTAATGTATGCATGTAGCAGTAAAGTTAACAATAATACTGCTCGGCTCGGTCGTGACTGCGGAATATAACTTTGTGTAGTGGTTTCACTCTTTTTTTCCAGTCTCTTTGCTTGAAGCTTTCGCTCGAGAAAAAAAAGTAGATTCAATGATAGTCATGGTTTACGTTCCTGACTTGGAATATATTTTCCCGACAAAAAAGGAGGAGCACAGTAGTGATTGTCGTTGGAGGAGACCTGGCCTACCAAAGATAATCCAATGGAGGAATGATAAGATTTGAGGATGGGAGATCATTCCACCTCAACATGCGACGTGGAACATGGAGAATAACATGAGCAAATTGAAAAATCTCTTCCAAGATCTTTTCCTCTTGCCATCATCATGATAATCTCCTGTCACATTTCGTATACTAGTTCTGTCAGATTTTCTTGGCTCTCCTTTGCTCCACTCTTTTTATCATATTTGTAATATGATTGTGTGTGTAGAGAGAGAGAGAGAGGTTCGTTACTTTGTTACTCCTTTTTATTATTTTCTAACAACCTAAAAAAATATGAACCTTGTGGTTGCTTCTTCCCTCGAATTGCTACTCCGCGGCGGAGTTCGTATTTCCGCTGGAGCAAAGTTTCTTGAAACAAGGGAAAACTGAATAATGCACTTGTAAGTTGAGTTTTATGGGCGCTTATTTTCCCTACTTACTTTTTAAGCGCTACATTATTGACTTGTAATCGTTCTCATTTCCGTTCCCACCTACAACAAACCACTTTCATTTCATGTGCCGGATGAATTGTTGTACGAGCTATAAACCAGAAGCACCAACAGCTCTGATGATGATGATGATGTTGTTGTTGTGTTGTTGATGTGATTGGTCACTAGTATTTTTTGTAGTCAGCAGTCAGAAAGTGGTGTGGCGATCTCTTGGGCAGAAAAGGGAAATAAAAGGCGGACATGTTTTGCGAGATGTTGTTACCACAAAAGCCCATTTTCAGTCTCATTACGAAACGAATTACGTATTGCACATATGTACGGGAAATAAAAACTCTTTGGATGTGTGTGTGTGTGTGTGTGTGTGTGTGTGTGTGCTTGTGCTCCGCGGCCACTAGGTATTCCTTCATTTTCCTTCAAGTAAAGGGGAAAAAAACTAAGTTATTCTATTTGTTGTTGCAATCGAAAAAGTGGGAAAAAAGCTTATTTTGGGTTACTGGCCTAGAGCCAGCAGCGGGTCCAGATACAAAACATTCAATAGTAGTTTTTCTCGAGAGCTCATACGTATGAGCCACTTTTTCCCAACAAAAGGCGGAAACGGGAAAGTCATAGTGAGGAGAAGTAGTGGGAAACCGTGTTGGAAGAGTGAAGGCGCAAAATTGCTTTTAGAAAACTCATTATTGGACACGTTACCCCAAGCCATCTGCTTTCCTTCTTACTTTCACTTCAATCAGTTTCGCATCACATACTACTATCCCGTTTCGAACTTGGCTGGATATTATTATTACTATTATTATTGTACATTACACACACTTTACTATCCTCACCATCTTTTTTTGACATTGCCTGTGTGTGTGAGCAAAGAGAAAGAAAGATGTGTGGTGTGATACATACATGTGGAACTCCTCATTTGGGAGCATTTTTTGTGTACTCGAGACAAGTTAGCGAGGAGGAGGAAGCAGACCAGCGAAAGTTGTTGTTGTGTGAAACAGTTTCATACATTAATAGGAAAAATAAGCCCGTAAGCTCCAGAAAAGCTAACTGTCTGCCTGACATCTGAGGCTGAATATTTCTTCCTTGTTGTTCTTCTTCTTTATATATATTTTTTACAGCTTTCCTATTGTATTAGGAAAAAAACGGCTGTTTTTTGTTGTTGTTGTTGTTCCCTATTCTATCCGGACTGATGCCTGTTATTTACATTGTTGTAATGCGGTAGGGGAAGGGTATTTATCTCCGGAAACTGCTGCAGGGTCAGTCAGCCAGTACAGCTTGGAAAAAAAAGATAGGGAAAAATATATCAGGGAAGAAAAAAAAACGGAGCAAAAAAGTCATTTATTTATTAAATGTGGTATATGGAGCTTGGCATGCGATGCACTTGCTCCTTGTTCTTTGTTACCGTCATCATCATCTTGTACTATATATGGTCGCTCATTTATATTGGAATGCCAGAAGAGGAAGAAGAATGGCATGCCATACAGCAAATATGGCATAAACAGTTACGGTGCTGCTAATGCCACTACTACACACTGCCACCACCAACCACCAACAACCACCCAAAAACTAACTACATGGTATATACACTACCTTTCTCTCTGTAGAGGGTCGCGTACGGAGAAGTAAGTATCACTAGAAGTGTAGCTATTATTTCATTTGTTTCATTTCTGGGAGTTTTCTTGGAAAATGGACTGTGTCTAATGCTAATGGGAGTTGTGCTCATGTACGTGTGTATGTTAAATGATCTCTCAAGGGACTTAATTCATGGCTTTTTGACTAGTAAACCGCAGGCCTTGCCACAATTGTATTATGCCAAGAGAGTAGTAACATGTATTTTTTCTATAAGTAATAGCTGCTCCTAACTTCACAGTTTCATTATTATTATTATTATATAATTGAGAACTTTTTTTTGCAGCTTGGCCACGCATGGTGGTGTGTGTTGTTGGTGTATGGTTACAACACTTTCATATTAAATCCTCTAAAAATACTTTATTCCTGGTTTGGGCGAGGATGAGCAAAAAAAATATTTTTTTAAGCTTGTAAGTTTTCATTCTTTTTGTATGAGCTCTACAAAAAGTGGCTGATAGCCACTTATGTGTGTTGGAGAGGAACGTGAAATATTTCCCTTATTTACATATTTATGCTCATAGCGAGACAGCCAGTTTTTCGGTTTTGTGGTTAGGAAGTACACACATATCCATTTGTATGTATTTTTTTCTTTGAAAAGGTGTGTAATTACAGTTAAATATGCATGCGTTGAGAATGGAGTGTCCGTGTTGGCTCCCCAGTTTTACTTCTCAATGGAACCAAAAGAACTTCCTAAACCTTCTGATTATACTTTTTGGGGGAAATGATGGGACAACTAGTGCACTATTTTGTTCCGCCATCTGGAAATGAGTTCTGTGAAACAGAATGCCATGTTGTTTACTTTACTATATAAATACCTGGTTGACGATGCAGTTTTTCTGTGAAAAGGTTGCCACAGCTCCGTGATCCCGCACCACCACCACCACCATCATATTATTATTATCATGAACGTGTAGACCTTTTTTTTGTGTGTGTAATATAGAGACAAAACACCGGAATGGAAAATTTTTCCGCATTGTGCACATCTTTTGTTCCAAATAGGAAATGCTCCGTATACAATATAGATCTGAGTAATTGATAATGCGATAAAAAGAAAAGCTGAAAATTGTTCAGGGAAGTTAAACGTACGCAGAAGAAGAGAGAAGAAAAAAAACTTGCTTATATCTACCTTTTTTTTCCATCGAGCAAAAGGATGAAAAGGGGTCGTCTAATGATATCAAATGAGAGGGAATGCAGTGATGGAGAAGTAAGTGATACTCTTTCTCCACTTTCGTGCTCCTTCCAACAAAAATCCTTCACCTTTTTTTAAATCCAACAGTAGTTCTATCACTCGGGCATATTTCACCTGCTTTCTTCGACGTACAATTTGTGTGTGTGTGATCACACGACCTGAACCCATTTTTTCTGTGCATTTTCTCGCTAGCAAAAAAACATTACCTTTCCCACCTTCAACGTTAGCTTACAATCTTTTTTATATGCTGCTCTTCGAAATGGAATTGAAATGTAGGAGTAGTAATAGAAATTGGATGCACTATGTGAGAGGAGTAATATTCCCTCAGTAGTGGCAGTAAACTTGATTTGTACAATTTACATTTTTACTTTTTTTCTCAGAGGAAAGCAGGATAAAAAAAAGAATACACTTTGGGTTCGTATCGAGCGAGGAAATTGTAAAGGAAAAATGTATCAAGTGAAAATAGTGTCATCTAGAGATGTAACCTTGTACCATTCTGCTTGATTTCAACAATTTGTATTTCGAGTTCCCCTCACTTTGTGTACCACGCAGTTCCGGGTTTCTTCGATTGCTTTTCCATTCAAGATGTGAGTATGTACACATGTAATGTGTGTTCTCCGTTTCTTTTAGTTTTTTTGATGTGGAGCTTGTTAAAAACTGTGGAGTAAGTGGGCAGGAAACAAGGAAACATGGGATGTTATGTGGAGCCATAATTTTTTATAAGTAAATTGTGGCAGTTTTTTAATCCCCTTGGGGGAACCTTCGTATCCATAATGCATGCCTGACAAGGTGCACACACGCTGGGAAAATTGCTTCGAAAGTAAATCATCATCATTATAATGATACCATTTTCAAAGAAATTATCTCACCCGAGAAGGGACTTTCTTGAGAAGGGCGATAATAAGAAAAACAACTCTGTCTTATTTCCCGAGAAGTGTTTTCATGTTGAGTCTATTATTTCAGTGCAGATAAATTTTCCATGAATTTTACAATTTACATTTTTACTTTTTTTCTCAGAGGAAAGCAGGATAAAAAAAAGAATACACTTTGGGTTCGTATCGAGCGAGGAAATTGTAAAGGAAAAATGTATCAAGTGAAAATAGTGTCATATTTGATGTATGGTGGTGGCCTCCATGCATCATGTCAAAAAGTTACCTTGTCAGAGCAGCGTGTGTCAATTTTTTTTCCTTTGATTTTCCCCCCGAATATTTCCTCTCTCTCTCTCTCTTTCTTGTTAGTTTTTCTTGTCAAAAGTGTAGAACTAAAGTAGACAAAAATCCAATGAGGGTAAAAAAAAGTAAATTGTGCGATAAAGTCGTTTTTTATACTTTCTATAAAAGAATCTGAAATATTTCATTGAGAGGCCTTCCTGAACTCTGCAAACTTTTTCGTTTTAAGTATCTACCTGTGTTTGTGCGTACGAAAGAAAGTTCAAAATTTAGTGGCTATGCAGCAGCCAGCCGCGTCTACCTTGCTGAAATACAAGACATTGTTGTGCAGGAGAGTGGAAGTACTTAACAACTATTTTATAGGAAAACAAATTTTCGTGTCAGTTTTAATAGACTGTGTGTCTTCCTCCCTCACTTCTCTCTCTCCGTAGTTTGCATTATGATTACTTTCTCTTATAGGATGCTCCAAGCTATTATAGTAATAACAGCATTTTCACTCAAAATAATATACAACTTGATATACTTTCCTCTCTACCTAAGTTATTTTTTTTGTTTCCAGAAGCGTGGGAATTGAAAATCGATTTTGCTCCGCTGCTTCATCTTCGTCATGATCAAATGATAGGTATTTATGAGATCGCATATATTTCAGGGAGACGGGTAAAAAACGATGAAATTTTATTATTTTTTTCTCTAGTACGTGCCGCACCAGACTATATACACTTTAGGAAAAAAAATACATTATGTTTCTGGTGCCACCTAATGTAACATCTCTGCTGTATGTCATGCTACCTTATCACCGGTTTTCAAGCTCTTTCTAAAACAAGTTGTTGATGATGTGAGCAAAATACAAACGATTACAGTTTTGAGAACAGCTAAATATTTAGAAAAGCTCTCTCTTTGCACAGTGCGCATATATTTATGTAAATGTCAGACAGTTTTAGTTAGAAAAAAAGTAGCACGACACGTTTGTTACAGTTTTTTTGCTCCTCGGCTGTGCGCTCCCGTCATTCATATTCCTTTTCTCATGTCAGTGCTTATCTTACGTTATCAGTGTTTACGTGCCATGTCATTACCGGCTTTGAGATATGAATATGTCCCATCATGCATCGTATTACTCCGATTATGATTTCGCATACATTGTCTCCATTGTCCTCCGTGTAAATATTCTTTAGCAGGAGAGACGACTAAGTAAATAAGTATTCCAAGGACGTTGCATTATTTTGCATTAGCGAGGTAGGTAAAGAGAAAACATAATAATAAAAACAGCTTAAGCTCATGTCCTCCTCACGCAGCTCGTTCCGTTATTTTATCCATCCTCGTCGCCTCCTCACTCACGCCGCATGTGGTGACATGAATGGGTTGATGAGAGAGACGAGTGAAGCAAACAATGACAATGGCTTGTCATTGGCGTATGTCTGGTGTGCTTCCTCTTTCTGCCACCATCTTCATTCAAAGCAATACCACATGTGCCCAGGAAAATCCCTTTTTCTTCCTATCTTCTATTTAATCATTCTTTCTCTCTCTTTGTGATGGGTACAAACAATGTCTCTAAAAAGTCTCGTCCTCGCAATCTTCATCATGATCGTCAATGAATGTAAAATCCGTTATTAACTTTTTTTGAATGAGCTTCTTTGAAAAAAGGAGGAAATAGGCTTGACTCATCGTCATTATCATTATGATCATGATTCATGATCATCATCGCGTCGTCCTCGTCTTCATCATTATTATCGTGATCATGATGAAGCCGGGTGGTCCTGAAGTAAGTAAATATTATGCATGCATCTCGTCCGACACGTACACCGTCCGTGCCACTCACAACAACACTCGTTAGTTAGCCGGGGAGCCTGCTGAAAAAATCCTTTTTCCTCGTTTCTCCTCTTAAAATTGTGGCAATGGACTGAGTGGCTACGCTTTTCACTCCACTTCTCTCCATTCTCTTGTTCTCTCTGAGAGAATAAATGCGGGAGCGGAAAATTTTCCGGGAGAGAACAACAAGGGAAAAAGTGAGAAAGTATTAAATGTTTTTGAGTTATGTGCAAGCATTGTGTGTCCACAGGTTCTCGCTTATGTACACACATCACCACTACTACTATTATTAACGTTATTATTATACTCGAAAAACGCTGCGTGCACTTATGCAGAGATACCCATCTATCCAGTTAGTAGAAAATTTGTACGAGAAGGTGTATACATGTATATGGCAATTAGCATTAGAGGCCTTTTAATCCTATCACTCTAACATGTATATCTGAAAAAAAGGGAGACTATAGCATTAAGTTGCGAGAGGAAGGTGTGGATGGGAACTGGAGATAAAAAGGCGGAAGAGAGGGGGCGATGGATGTGTCATAGTGGTTACAAAAAGAAAAAGATGATGAAAAACTCTTTTTTTTAGTTATGGTCCCTTTAACTTGGTTTGTCCTTATCGTGTCCTCGTATTACTCCGCGAGAGATTTTTTTTACTTCGCCGTATTAAGCAGGATGGCTCGGGTTTAAGAGATGAAAAATGCTCTAAAAAATATATATAAAAACTAAAGTGGGCTATATTTGGAGAAGGAAGGCAGGAGGAAAAGAGACAGAAGTAAACCCGTGCAATGTCTTTTTTTCTGCTTATTATGCTTCTTGGAGTAATAATAAGAGCTGGTGAGAGTGGAGATCCTCCTTGCGTCACACACATCTCTATGAAAATATGCTGCTAGGTTAGTACAACCGGGCGGATAGATAGATAGATGAGTTTCCCTGATGAGAAAGTTGCTACGAGATTATTATTTGGGCTATAAATCATTGTTGTGTTGTGAGCACTACATATACCAAAGTACGACGACGGTTTTTTTGGCCGATCTTTCCTCTCCAAGAATATTATTACATGGGGGCACGTTTCACTTTTCTCTCTATCTTTTCCCTTATTTTTCTCCTAATATCTAATGGCAATGTCTGTCCGTTTCTGTTCATAGTAGTATATATAGTAAATAGTTTGCCGTGCTTGGTGATGCTGGCATGGATGCTGATGCGACTAACAGGCATTGTACTTTGCTTATTATTAGACACGCTTAAATAATGCTGGTAATGCATCTTTTTACAGTGAAGTAGCTCGGTCCTTCTATGATGATGTGTTGGAGTAGTCCGTGCTGAAGAGCAACTGTTGGTACACTTCTGGTGATGCTTCTAAGCTGCTGCAGTGGAAAGCAGTAAAAAAACGAGGAGTGTTGTTGGTACCCTCATAAAATACTCTGTTTACAAAAATATGTTGGCATAAACGCTCCCCGTCTATTTCAGATGTACTTTTATTTTATATTCGGGAAAGTGGACTAAATTCTTGTTCAGATCCCATGCTTGCATGTGTGTCCGTCCAGCTGTCATCTGAAAACCAAAATTTTCCCTCCAGAGAAGCTGGCGACGCAGATAATGTGGCTCTAGTTCATGCAAATTTTCTAACTTGCACATTTTAATGTTATTGTTATGCAAAAGAGCCCAGCATGAAATCTTGAAGACAGCTACTTTCATAATGTTCTGAGCAGTGTCGGGCTTATCGCTAATAATATTGTATATTTATACAGTGCTCCGAGTACTTGCAATGTTGCACGGTCTGGAAAAGTGAAGCTTTTTTATGGGTGTTGCTGGAAGCAAGAAAAGAGAGAGAGAGAGAGCCCGTCGGCTTTCCCAACTTTTATATTTTTTGTGAGGAGGAGAAGAAGAAGAAGACGTGAAAGGACAAGCTCTTTTTTGCCCTCGATTTTCCTTCTCACATAGTTTGGATAATACCAACAACTTATGGGTTTGTGGTAGCAAGCCATTTGGTTCTTAGTGAACATATAGAAAAAAATAGTGGCTGTGGTGTATGAAGGGTTATATTTTTTTGCTGCTGCTGCAACAACAGCAGCATCAGCAGGATCTTGTCTTCTCACACGACAGTCGAAAGAGCCATTGCAACTCCACCACTACCACTGCCATTTTCTCTCCATTCAGCTTTGCCTGTCTTCGACTGTAGATTCTCTATTCCTCTCGTCCCTCCGTTATTATTTCCATCGTTGTGGAAGGAAGGAGGAAAAAAGTGAAGAAAATCATAATGATGATGATGAGAGAACGTGGCTACCAAAAAACGCAAACCATATCATCATGTATATTTTTCAGAGTATGGAGGAAAATAGAGAGTTAAAAAAAAGAAAAAATCTATAGATTTTCTAACCTACCACCATGCCATGCCTTTTCACTCCGACGTTCATTCTTTTCCGTTGTGGTACAAAATACTAATAGTGCCACTGCCCTTTTGTCTTTGGCAAGAGCATCTGAGCCTGTGAGTTTGTTCTTTTTCCTCCTTCTTCTCCTTTCTCAATACTTCATTTCGGCAGATACATACATATGTACGACTGTGCCCTCTATAATATTATTTTTTATAGAAAACCAAGTTTTTGTTTTTCTCATGGTGTGTCTAGCAAGACGAGGAGTATAGTATATAGGCATTTACGACGAGAAGGGAAAAGGGAAAGCTCGCGTCTCGGGGAAAATAAAGCAAAGTCTTTTTCTATTTACTATTCTGGAGGAGTTTGGGAAAGAGAGTTTGCTCTTTTTCCTCCTTCTTCTCCTTTCTCAATACTTCGGGAGATACATACATATGTACGACTGTGCCCTCTATAATATTATTTTTTTATAGAAAACCAAGTTTTTGTTTTTCTCATGGTGTGTCTAGCAAGACGAGGAGTATAGTATACAGGCATTTACGACGAGAAGGGAAAAGGGAAAGCTCGCGTCTCGGGGAAAATAAAGCAAAGTCTTTTTCTATTTACTATTCTGGAGGAGTTTGGGAAAGAGCTGTAGAATGAAAGTTTCCAGCTTTGTCACCCTCTTTTCTGACTTGTCGATGATTTATGATCAAGTGAGTGTAATTGATTTGGATTTACAGATAATCCATCCGAAAGGTCTCAACTGAAAACATGGTATTTCTTCGCTGGCTTTTTTCTTGTTTCACTACCGTGCCTCCACCTCCACCACCACCATTCACGACCACTTAATACCTACGCAATCTTTTATAATTTTTTGGGTCTTTTATTTTAGCCTGCTCCTTCGAGAAACATCATTATGTCTGCGACCGAATATTCTTTGTTAATGCGTCCTTTCACCATTTTCCAATTTCTTCCGTTTTGCTTATTAGTAGTACCTTTTTTGAGAAAGTGGGAAGTGTGTGCGTAATCATTTTAGCGTAAAGGATTGGTGGCAAACGGTGGCAGCTCTGGTTTTTCAGTTAGTCCCCGCCTTTTTCTCGTCGCCCGTGATCTAAAAATAATAGAAAAAACGGTTTTAATATCTGCGTAGGGATCCGTATGCATAATCATCGTGAAAAGGGAAAATGGGCAATCTTGTCTTACTCCAGACGATTAGGCAAACAATTCTACAGAGGAAAGTTCTCTCTATTTTTTGTTCCTTTTCTGTTATGGAAAAACTTGAACATTTTCATGTTCGTATTTTGAGGATTGGAATGTTAGCTTCTTATTATGCAGTTTCCACTGGGCCACTAATGGAGCTCTGGTAGGTATAATACTGCTGAGTTAAAGCTGAATAAAAATGAAAACTAGTTCGCTCCATAATGTGCTGAATTGCGGAATAAATTACAAATAACCATTAAAGCTACACTGGTCCACTTGTCATTTTCCTTCATTAGCCTTTTTTTTAAACAAGAAACTCCCTTTGCATTTCCCAAACTCCTGACTGAGAGTCAAGTGTAATTTAAATGCGGAGTTTATGTGTATAACCTACAATGGTATTTTCCTATTGGACAAAAGGAGAAATCAGAGAATTGAGAATGGGAAAAATACATTTAATGGGATCCCCTAAAGCATGTGTTCGAGAGAGAACTAAAAAAAAGGAAAATGTCGAGTAAATTGATGAGTTTTGGATAAAATGAAATGTGGAGAGGAAATGTAATTCATTTACTGGTCTTTCCTTTTTTTCTCTTGGATCACACAAAAATTCCATATAAATTGCTGCTAATGTGCAATTCAGGATTTCGTTTGGTGAGTCGTCGAAACAGATTTTTATTTTATTTTTTGCCATTCTTGGGAATGACGAAAGGCTGAAAATGACGGCTGTAAATGGTGCAATAATATCCAGAGAACCAGTGGTAGTGGAACAATAATAGAAATGGGAATTGGGTAAAACAAATGATACGGGTGAAATTGGAAGAGAACGTGCGAAAAAATGGAACATAATGTGTATACACAACGTATTGGAAATAATATATTTGGCAAAGTTGGCCACTGGGTTAGATACATGATTGCATTAGAGTTTGCATGAGTGGCGTGCTAGTGGCATGACGTATGTGTTAATGTTGTTGTGTTTTATTTTTCGCCACACCACACACAAAAACTTGCTTTCGCTGACTCAATGTTTCGAAGCGAAAGCAGAGAACGAAACAACCACCACAGCTCTTTTTCACTGGTGCAGTCGGCACCCGAGGCACTCAAGTGATTGATGTGCTTAGCCAAAGTTGTAAACTGTATGGGAACATTGTGCACACAAGGAAAGGTTATTATTACGTGACTGTATGTTTCGTCGACTCTCCCATGAAAAAGGACTTTGAAGTGGATGCCTAGGCAAGATATCTCCACCTTATATTTATTACCTTCTTCTAAAAACTCATTTTGCACTATCGTCTCGTGCCGAGATCCTGCAGTGCTAACCAAATTCATGTACATATATTTGCCCGTCGGTGGCTCAAAATTCTTTTGAAATTGTTTGGGAACTGTTTTTCGGAACAGAAGCTGAAAAAAAGAGAAATTGCAATGTGGACATGAACGTATTATGCGACTTTCGTGTTTCTGCCTGTGCACATACATCCAATGTTTATAAGTTATAACTCACTCGAGTGTGAAGAAAAAAAAAGGAAATTTCTTGAACACCACTCAAAATCTTGGTGTTGATAAGGACAGTGGTGAAAATGGAGAGGTTGCATAAGTAATCATACGAATTGCTAGTTGTAGACAAGGAATATTATTGTAAGTATAAAATATGGCTAAGTTGTCCCTGTATGGTAGACACATAATAACTAACGTAGGCAAGCATAATCCGCCCGTTTTTTTTCTAATAGAAAAAAATTGAGCAAAAGAGAGTAGAAAACAGAGAAAGAAAAAAGAGAGAAATGAACAAGAAAAAAAAACAACCGTGCTCGCCAAAGCCTCCATTTTTTTCCCTTTCACGGAAGCGCATCGAAATTGTGAAAAAGAAGAAAAAGTGCCTTTGCTTTCTTTATCCTGTCTGTGGAGGCACTTATTGCTCCCGCAACAACAACAACACAAAAAGAATGCATTATTACTTTGCTTTATGCCAGCTCCACACAGCAGTAATAATAATAAAAAAAGGCAAAATAAAAAATATATATAAGCTCCGATATCCATGAACAAAAGCCAACGGGAGAAACACCGGCAAAACATGTCATGAAAAGAAAAGGGGAACAAAAGGAGTAGTAGTTACGAGATAGATATGGGCTATTTTACCTAGTAAAAACCTACTCTTCATCTTTTCAACTATGTATTACACTCTTTACTTTTACTCTTTTATTTCTCCAACTACAATTGCCACTTCCCTTTTTTTACGAAAAAAGAGAGAATGTGCGTAGACTCGAGGCACAATACATCTTTCTCTTCTCTCAGACGTGAGGCTGGCGATGGCGCTACTTTCAATTTTTTTTGTGGATATGCGAAGCTGAAACAACTGACGATTACCCTCCTCTCCTTCACGTTGCAACTTTCCCTTTTTCGCAGTGGGCATATATATGAAGTACCCTAGTTTCCAGTGTACTTGTCCCTCTGAAATGTATATGCTTCGTGAAAGCACAAGAATTTAAGCGTTGTATCTTGCTGCCTCGCATCGCATCGCCCACTTTCGTCCTGTCCTTTTCACTTTAGAAAAAGAGACAAAGCTTGAAAAAAAATCTTAAAATCCCGTACCTTTTAAAGGAATATTCTAAGGAGTTCCTTTTCCTCCTGGAAAACGTTCACAGAGGCAATCTATGATAAATATAATTCCTAATCTAAATATAAACACTGTCGTGTTAAGGTATGCTGGAAGATATACATACATAATGCGCACATTCCTACCGTCCTTTTCTATAAAACTAAAAAAAAGGAGAAGAGGAAGATTTTAAATCTTAAAATCCCGTACCTTTTAAAGGAATATTCTAAGGAGTACGTTTTCCTCCTGGAAAACGTTCACAGAGGCAATCTATGATAATATAATTCCTAATCTAAATATAAACACCGTCGTGTTAAGGTATGCTGGAAGATATACATACATAATGCGCACACTCCTACCGTCCTTTTCTATAAAACTCGAAAATATGGCAGATTTGAAGAAATGTTTCAAGGTAATATTTTTTAGACAACGGCAACTTGAGAAATGGGCCAAATGTTGGTGTTTCCTGTACCTCCAGAATTGCTAGGTACTACGACTTCGTCTGCGTCCTTCTTTTAACGGTATAAATAGCATTCGGATCTTGGCTCTCATAAGCTCCTTGTGAAAAGGCCTAGTTGGAGTGAAGGCTTTAAGATAGAATGAAATGAAACAGAGCTTTAGCGAATCCTGCTAAACCTTCACTCAACTATGGCTGTTGATCCTTTTTCACTTGCATCTTTCTCCGTTTTTTTCCTTCTCGTCCTTGTACTTTTTTTCCGGATAAGGAGAGAGAGAGAAAAAAAGGAGAAGAGGAAGATTTTAAATCTTAAAATCCCGTACCTTTTAAAGGAATATTCTAAGGAGTACGTTTTCCTCCTGGAAAACGTTCACAGAGGCAATCTATGATAATATAATTCCTAATCTAAATATAAACACCGTCGTGTTAAGGTATGCTGGAAGATATACATACATAATGCGCACACTCCTACCGTCCTTTTCTATAAAACTCGAAAATATGGCAGATTTGAAGAAATGTTTCAAGGTAATATTTTTTAGACAACGGCAACTTGAGAAATGGGCCAAATGTTGGTGTTTCCTGTACCTCCAGAATTGCTAGGTACTACGACTTCGTCTGCGTCCTTCTTTTAACGGTATAAATAGCATTCGGATCTTGGCTCTCATAAGCTCCTTGTGAAAAGGCCTAGTTGGAGTGAAGGCTTTAAGATAGAATGAAATGAAACAGAGCTTTAGCGAATCCTGCTAAACCTTCACTCAACTATGGCTGTTGATCCTTTTTCACTTGCATCTTTCTCCGTTTTTTTCCTTCTCGTCCTTGTACTTTTTTTTCCGGATAAGGAGAGAGAGAAAAAAAGGAGAAGAGGAAGATTTTTTTCCTTTCAGCCTTCCTCACCAAAAAAAGCCTGCAGTAGAGAGTAGTGTAGATGGAAAGGAGAGTTTTGGGATTTTTATATTATTTAACATAACGGGTTTTCTTAGCAAGGCACAGAAGCGCCTCCATATAAAAAAGGCAGTCCTGCTTCCTTGTTCATACCAGCAAGGCGATTTAATAGTGATATATGGGGAAATATAACGAAAGCATGACGACTTTAACCCTTTCCCCGCCACTCTTCTGTGTCTGCGTATTTAGGTACATGCATCACACAACAAGATACTCCCGACTATCCTCCTTTTTTAGGTGGTGCTATTGCCGCAACATTGTAGTTGTAGAATTGTAGCGTGTGTATAAAATATTATGTGTGTGTTATATATATTTTTACTGTTGGAATGGTTCCAGAAAAAAAATCCTCTCTTCTGAACATCTCACCATGCTTTACTAGTGTGTCTTACCAGTTTTCACGAGATCTTCGGAATGGATGTTTTGGGTGGAGAAAGTATGAGAGAAATGCGGAGTGAAAAAAATAGCTGGGAATGTTGAATGAAAGGAAAGTGTTATTTCGCTTTTTTTTGTAGTTCTCTTGTTGTTGATGTTGTTATTGTAGAATTGGAGGTATGTATGTAGGTATGCGTTAGTGTGCTGCTATGTGGTGGTGATGATGCAACTGCCAATGATGCCAAAATAAGCAAATGGTCGAATTGAAGTGAAATGATCGTAGCACACACTCAAAGAAGGAGAAATGCTTACTGCATCGTATCATCTCGTCCTTTCATTTGAGCTTTTTTTCCTTTTCTTTCGTTGTCTGTTCCCTTCCCGTGTCTTCTACCGTTTTTTATCAACATATAAAAAGCTGGAGCTTATACCATAGTATAGACGCATTTAGAGTTGGGCAAAAAAAATTGCCAGAGACTCTCATTCCCTTTCTTTCTTCTTTTTTACTACTATCAATCTACATTCACTTTCACTACTTAACTTCCGTAAATGCAAGGATATACTATAATGAAAGTTGTTGCGTGGCTTGATAGCTTCGAGAATCTAGCTCAGAAGCGAGTGATACGATGAGCGAGCAACAACAAGAAAAAAATACGATGAAAAAAAAATAGAAATGGGAGAAATTACATTCATTGCATTTTGGATCATTGGGCGAGGTTGGAGGAAAAGCAAGCTAGATTTTTTTTGTAATAAAAGAAG
>JAHZNF010002179.1:0-12786 GCA_027744215.1 Troglopedetes dispersus
CCTCGCTTCAGCCGTCTCAGATCACTCTCACCAGCATTTCTTCTCGATTAGTAAAAAGCGAAGAGTTTTTAGAGTAATTAAACGTAATTACGATAATCAGTCATTGCCACTACTATTTCTCGAAATATTCTGCATTCGATTGTTAAAAAATAAAGGTTTTTGTGACAAAAAGCAGGGAGCAAAGTGAAGGAATAAATATATGGCGTGGCTTTTTTCGATCGGCATTGAAAGGACTTTTGAGAAGGAGAATGTATCCGTCGTTGACTGATTACGGATTGCATCAATTAAGAAATTTACATTCGCATCCATCTCCTCGTAGTACCAACCAACCAACCCTGCGACACACAACACTTGGGTTATTTTAACGCAACAGCTTTTCTACAAAAAAGAAAAAAACCGAGAGGGTTGTTGTCTCTCTGGAAAATGGTTTTTAGTAATTAACAAAATTGCCATTGCTTACTGGCTTGCACCACCGTCACCACGTCACGCTGCACAGAGCACGGATTTCCCATTGTCGAGCACACACAACTTTTGTCTACCATCAGTCACATAACAAAAGACCGAAAGAGAGAAAGTTTTGTAAGAAATTGAGTTATTAACCAGTTCATTTACTGGTGTAAAAACTGAAACAAAACAGCATTCGCCAGTTTTATTGTTTTTTCGCTCTGACTCTCTCTGTCATTTTGTATCTCTTTTTCCTTTTGTTCTTCAACATCCGCCGCGAGAGTTTACCACGATCATCTGGCTTCTTTCAAAATGCACAACGCATACACAAGCTTTTATACCCGTTATAGCAAATCATGATCACTGCCTGACTTTATCTTTCGCATCTCCACTCAACAGACTTAATTACGCAATTTTCAACTTGACTCTCAAGCTCTTCTGACCATTTTCACTTTTGTCGACGAACGAGAGAAAGTGCTCCACACATTCTCTCTCTCTCTCTCTTTTGTGTCCCTTTTTCGGTTTTAACAAATAACAATTATGCTGAGAAAAGCGAAGCAATCAGGAAGGGCAATATGGACGGAGTAAAGAGCCACCAGCAACGCGGACGAGAGGAGGAAGAACATAATAAACGTAGCCTCTATAAAAGAGCACATCACTCTTTTACAATTATCCATAAACATAAATAGAGGAGGACGGAATAAAGAGCCACCAGCAACGCGGACGAGAGGAGGAAGAACATAATAAACGTAGCCTCTATAAAAGAGCACATCACTCTTTTACAATTATCCATAAACATAAATAGAGGGAAAATCTTTCTCTCTCTCTCTCTCTCTCTCTCGTCACCAGTGTCATTTCCTTTTCTCTGAGAAAAGTCGTTTTCTTTTTACCGTCATCGTCGTCATCACCATCATTATTCCTGTTTCACCATTGTGTCTATTCAATTTCACCGGAGCTTAGGTCTCCAAAAAGTTTTCTCCTGCTCTGCTCACAAGACATTATCGAGAACACAAGGATTCCCCGTCTTTAATACAAGCACCCATCTACTCTCTCATAAAGAAAATGATTACATTTCCTCAAGCTGATTAATAAAATCTTTATCATGGACTTTTTAAGCTCATCGTAAAATTAGGTGATTTCATTGACGAAATGAATGGAGGATTTTAAAGGCACACACAACCCTTGTCATCATAAAAACACACTAATTTTACTTGTTTTCCTATTGTGCACGGGAAAAAATCCTTTCTCATACTCACCCACCTCATTCTTATCATTTCGAGAGAAAGAAGAAATGGAAAGATAATCTCTCGTGTAAACAGTAAAAAAGGAGAAGAACAAAAAAAATCCGAGATATTATTTAAGCGCATTATGAAAACGAATTAAACGAACCTTAATATTATCATATCTCGTCTCTCTCTCTCTTTTACTCTCGTCTTATTATAAATAAGCATAATAACGTTATCATACGAGAGTGTAATGAAAAAATAGAAAGAAAAAAATACGAAAATGTGAACAATAACAGTAAAAGTTTACGAGGCGGGTGTAAAAAGAATAGTTAGTCGTAATTTTTCAAGGGTCGTTGCGTTACTTTTTTTTAGCTTATGTGTTGTTTCTAAATACTAGTGATTGTAGAGGCGTCCCTGCTTCTCCCTCTGGAGAGGAAAAAAGACAATCGTCATTTATGACTGAGGAGAGCTATGTGTACAACCAGTTTCTAAAATGACACATTAACTACCCATCATATCGCTCCTTCCCATCTCGTCGTCATTCTCATTTTAATTAAGATCTTTTTTTTCTCGTGCATGCTCCTCTTATTTTTTTGCCCCTTTCGCATGACATGGGTTTACGTGCCTTTAATGTTGACATTAATGCAAGAGAAATGTTCAATAAACGGCGGGTAACTTTTTTGCTTATTTTTTGGAGCAGGGATCAAACCGAGAAGATTGGATTCGGCTGATGATCCATGGATGCCATGCATTTTTTTTCGCGAATCTCACGATCATGATCTGAGCTCTGTCAAATGTGCAATTTGGATACGGTATATTATGTTGTGGAAGGAAGCGAACGCTAGTTTTTTTGTTTTGTATTTTCTGGATGAAACTCACTATTGTGTATTGCACGTGCTTCTGCGGTTTCCCTTTGTCGGATGCGTCATCCATGCTTGCAAAAAAAATTACCATCCATAATCTTTTGGATCACTTGATACCAGGAAATTGTATTTTTTGCTGCAACGCATGATTCGCCAAAAAAATTGAGTTAGAGATGAAAGATAAAAATAAGATGGACTGATATTTTGCCAGGCTATTTCACTTTATCTGATGGACTTCCCAGAGATGAACTCGGTTTCAAGGTATATTATGTTGTGGAAGGAAGCGAACGCTAGTTTTTTGTTTTGTATTTTCTGGATGAAACTCACTATTGTGTATTGCACGTGCTTCTGCGGTTTCCCTTTGCCGGATGCATCATCCATGCTTGCAAAAAAAATTACCATCCATAATCTTTTGGATCACTTGATACCAGGAAATTGTTTTTTTTTCTGCAACGCATGATTCGCCAAAAAAATTGAGTTAGAGATGAATGATAAAAATAAGATGGACTGATATTTTGCCAGGCTATTTCACTTTATCTGATGGACTTCCCAGAGATGAACTCGGTTTCATCTTTCAAATTGGCTGAAATTTTCTCTCAGACTCAATAATATTCCGACCAGTCACTCTCTCTGTCTCTCTGTCCAATTTTCTCCACCAGAAAAATGGCAAAGTAATCCTTCAGATTAGTAAAACTCATTCATATTTATGAGTATGGAGTTTTTGCGAAAAAAAATGAGATGACTTCTTGTAGTGCAAAAAAAATTATGAGATGGCTCATTTCAGGATCGTTGCTTTTTACGAGGAGGATCAAAAGATATTATTACATTTCCGTCCTTTCGCTCTACCACCATTAACAGCGAAAATCGCAATAAAACAAATACCCTCGCTTTCCATTATTATTGGAGGATCAACCATGGCGGCACGAATTATCATGACTTTTGCGGGATTTTGTGTTGTGTGCACACGTACACATTTGTCCATTCTTTGAAACACGAATATAAACCCATCGGTTTGGAGACAACGTGGTGATGATAGTAATCTTCACTGAGACATGTTTCTTCGTGACAACAAGAACAAAAAAAATCTAGAACAGTTATTTCCTCCACGTGTATACAAGAGATGAGAACTTTTATGAACAAATACCTGTGGTGGTGCTGGTTGAGTTTCAACTCAACCACACACGGTTCAGCAACGTGAAATAACATGTGCGTTCGATCGTTCATGTACTTTGATGAAACTGCATGAACTCGTAACGACTCGCTCATGTGAGTGCACTTACCCGCTGGCATTGTTGTCGAGGAATTTTATTTTTTTATGAAATCATGACTCAGCTCACTCACACACAAGTTGTGGTACCCTCTTTTCAACTGATCACTCCATGAAAATTTTGTGCAAGTGAGTATTCAATTTTCAGCAAGTAAGAAAAGTTAGTAAAAAAAAGCACACACATGTGTGTGAGTTCACACGCAGAGTGCGACCAAAAGGTAAACTGCGACATCGTGTTCGAGTATAATCACCACTAGTGTGTGTATAATTTGCAATCCTTGCGTGAACGTTATCAAATTAGTTTGCAATCACTTCGTGGTTTTTTTAGTGTAAACATTGCTCTCAAAAACTCACTGGATCACACAAAAAGTACTTCTCAATTATTTGGCGAAAAAAGTGGATACGTGGAGGAGCTCATTCCAGGTTCCAGAGTTCACTCATGCACGCGACTGCTGACTTTTTTTCGGTTACTTGAACTCTAGAATGTTTGGTTTTGTTCACAACCTCAATTACGCAATATTTTTTGCACCACTTTGTATCATATTTTTTTTGTGACAAAAAGTTTTTCTTAAAATTACACGCTCATTATTTGGCAATAGTATGCAAATCTTGAAACGTATCATTACTTTTAATGATAACCAAGAAAACAAGTGCACTTACCAACGCACATTATCGTTACGAACAAACCATACATGTGCTGTTCAAGTTTATGTACATGATAACAAGACGAATAACATATCACTCCAGACTCGATAAATGACAACCCTTGTCAAATATTGTCGTCAAATGCGAAACTTCCTTTCCTCCCTTCAATCATATCATGACATGCCATCATGAATAATTTCCGAGTTTGTCTGCCGGAGGGNGAAACTTCCTTTCCTCCCTTCAATCATATCATGACATGCCACATGAATAATTTCCGAGTTTGTCTGCCGGAGGGAGACAATGCAACCTTTTCCATGAGAAAAAATAATTAGTTGCAATTAGTCTAAAAAACAAGAGTAATGGAACAAGTTTGTTTTTCATGACATGTGAAACGAGACAACACAAAATTATGACAAAAGAGGAACCAGGTAATCTTGGAAGTTTGTAATAAAAACGGGGATTAAAACACTCTTATTCTTACTCGGTTCGAAAAAAGGAGCTTGCATGACATCAAAAATATTTTAATAATAAAAGCGCTCGAGACAAAAAAAAAGTCATTGTGTAGGTTCGCCCACGTTGTTGCTCAAATATTTATATGTAATTTTGTCGAAATGATGCTATAATTTTTTATGCATTGCTCCTTCATCAAAACTTAATCAGGTAGTAATGACTAGCTAATTAGCATCGAGATGAGGGAAACTTTGCTAGTAACAAAAAAGTTCATAGGTCTTTGATGTCATGATTTCTTTCAAAGAGCCCCCATATTTCATAATTACATGTGTACTGTGTACAGGTTTCTTCGTTGTCACTTGTGTTTTTTATATTTCGTTCCCAATATTAATTTAAAAACAAGGCTACACTTATTCTTCCGCATAAAATTACAATAATAATACGTGCTAATTTACAGACCTAAACACAATCCTTTGATCATGGCTGCAGCAAATAATCTGCGAATAACACAAAATGTCCCTCAAACAAACGACCTGTTTGTGCTAATCCCGATTATTGCGCTTCAAAATTATTGCATTTGAAAGTGTAATCCTTTTTATAGTTTCATACAGACGCTATTTGCACAGCTTGTGACAATTTATTTAGAACACATAAAACTTTCTAATATTACGTTATTGCTCCACATAAAATACATGCTCACACTTTTTCCTTTTCAATCCGAATCAAACCCATTAAAAAACTAATGCAAAAGTTTCTCCAAAAAATGATTATTGTTATTGCTCAAAATCTTTTGACATTATTACCACTAATTCTGAAAAAAACCCCAAGTTTAAAATGGTCCGTATGGTCCCTCTGCGGATTTTACTCTGTGTAGACACGCGTACGTGGCTGTGAACAAACCGACAAGAAAAAAAGACACAGAACCACCACCCAGAAACGATGATCCGTATAAAATAAAATGGATTTAAAATTACGACTTTTTCCGAATTACTGGATCGCATCCATTCTCTCTCTCGCTCGTGCCACTCAGATCAGATTGTATGTTACAGATACAGGATATTTTTAAATATGCAAATCAGTACCATCAATGTCAAACCATAAAAACGATGACAAGAGAAAAACGAAGAGCAGGCGGGAAGTGAGCTCACACACACACACGTTATTACAGAGAAGGAACACGATGTTCATGTGCGCTAATAATGTGATACGAGAGATGTATCGGAAGCAGAGTAATAACTATTTTATCAATTACTCCACTCTCGCTCTGGCGTATCTATCTTTCCGAAACACATCATAACAATTCAGCATAATGGCAATCATAATAAAAAGAGCGAGAGACTAATAAATGCACGCATTTTCATTCATTCCTTCTTGTAATGGCTATGTATTTACTCACAGAAGAAGAAGAAAAAAAATTTGTTCATTCATTCATTCATTTTCCCGCGCGAGCGACTCAAAACCACTTTGTAAATCCTTTTTATTGGCAAAAATTCAATATTTGCGCTCGTAAATTTTAAAAACGTACGAAATAAAAAATATTTCTGGTTCAAAGGCATAGCTTTCCTAACTCGACAGTATTAAAAAACAGAACGACGCTATGCAGCACGAAACACATTTTTTATTACAGGATCAATCTGGCTTGGGTGCTGCTTTTTTATCCCCGTTCATTGGATTACACCACTACCCGCCTGCCCAAACAATATTACAAGTGTATCAGATCTATTATTGCAAATTGGTTTAAATTAAATCACATTCGTTGAAAAAAAAGTTACTTCGTCGAAGAAAATCCACTTTACCCTGATGTTTCGCTACAATCCGTGCGTAACGTAAAAAATGTGGTGCTCCTCGTTCGGATCAGGTGAACTAGGAAAGAAAAAAATTACAGTAGGAGTAGTAGGACGGTCTCTGCGTGGAACAGAATACCGCGTATTATTACTATCTCTCAATTTTCTTCGTTAGAGAAAAAACAGCGGGATATATATATACATATACATATTTATAGGTATATATGTATTTTTGTGAAGAAACATTAAATGCACATGCATGTTACTCTTTTGTGTAGCAATGTTGCCACCATCTCTCCTGAAAAAAAAGAAAAATAGATTATTACGTTTTGTCAACCCTCTCTGTCTCTCTCTCTCTTTGTTGAAATTTATAGCTTCCAGCAGGAGCACACAACACAATACTCACTTACTCTCAAGTCACACAACACAAGTAACGTTCTTTCGTTGCGGATTTCCTTATGCTTGTGTTCGAGAAAAAAAAGGTAAGAAAGAGAAACTACTCTCGGGATACAATTTTTTGTGTTTCCTTTTTTTCTCCCCTTTCCCGATTTTTTATAATAATATGCATCGTCGTATATATTTTATGGATGTACATAAAAAAGCCTCTGACTTGTCTGCTACGTCGTCGTGAGTGTGTGTGTGACGCGGATAAATAGAAGGAGCTCCAGCCAAAGGTCGGTTTCAATCTTCAAGCTGTTGAATGCTATTACTCCTGTCTCTCCGTTTTTTTATTCTCTCTGTGCCGAGAGTTTTTGGTGAATGAAACGAATAAAAATGAAAATGCTTCTATTCTCCTTTTGTTCACTACGAAGATGACTTACAACAATGGAGAAGAAAAGAGCTATTTTTTACACACAACAGAAAAAATATAATAAAAAAGTTTTCCACTCTCGAATCTTACGTACAATCCTTTGTGTACACATCCAGAGAACTTCTTTTTTTTTGCCCTCAATATTTTTCCGAAGTGCATCTTGGTAAAGAAATATATGATTGCTGAGCAGGTTGCCAGCTAGCTATTTTCCGATGGACTTTTTTGATAATTTTAAATTTGAATCGGTGGTGATGATGATGATGATCACGATATTGTCCATATCAATATGATATACTGCATGCATGAGTAACAAGAAGATTCGTAACACCCACCTCCTCAAGAGCATTTCGATATGCATTTCAAAACGTGTGGTAGTTTGTGTATGATTTGTGGCTGTTTATGCATGCATGCGTGGATACATATGGGCTCACGCATGATTACGTTAAGCAGTTTCGCTCTTTTGCAGTGGACGATTGCTCCACATGAAAAATATGTGTGATGATCGTGGTTCTTTAAATAACCATGCTATTACGGAGATACATTTCTCGAAACAACCAAATGAGATCACATTACGAAAAAAAAGTCCGAACCAGACAGCGTGGCACCATCGTATACATTCACAGACCATTGATCTTCACGTTGCCCCACTGGACCACCACTTGCATTATCCATCTTCTGTACAACAAAGGAACCAAATGAGGTTGCCCATTATTATCCATTCCAGAAATGTAAATCACAGTCCTTTTTTGTGAACATTTCACACAAATGACATCGATAATTTGACCATTTTCTTTCTGAAAACGCCGAAAAAATTGCTTTCTTTAGTTTGACCAAAAGGGAAATGGTGCAAGGCAAAAAACCATTATGTACGGACGATGACGGTTTATTCTCTTTTTTTAAAAAAAGGAATCCTTAAAATAGCTTTTTTATTTCACAACAAAAGGCACAAAAAATCATAGCGTTATGAGTGGGCTCTCATTTCTTTACCAGTGACGTGAGCACTTGTGTGTAAAAAGCAGCATATAACCACCCAGGCAGCCAGAGTGCACAAACAGGACAAAACAATTTTCTCTGAAGCCGGAAATTTGACAGCTTTTTTAATAAGGTCTTGATGTCTCTTGCATGCATTTTCGGGGACGACAATTTCTCTCCTTTTTATTTCCCCGCGAGAGCTGAGCAATGTTGAGTAAGTGTGTTGTTTTGTTATAGTGTCCATCCATCCACCAACAAAAAAAAGCCATATATGTAGTAGTAGTAGACTGGCCGAAAGGGATTTTTTCTTTTAACATGCTCATCATTATGACCAGCTTTAATGCAGAGTATAAAGTGAGTGAGTGACTGGAGGGGACGATTTATGGACACCTTTTTTTATGGAGCGCATATAACACACATATTATTCTATCCGTAAGTACTTACCTTCTCCCATTTTTTACATATCATTTCAGCACTTACACTCACAGCTGTTCATCCTGATAAAAAAGCGAGTATAAAAAAGGGATAATAATCATAATGGAATCGGACGAGATTGTGTGGTAATAGTAGATACACAATATTTTGCGTGTATGACTCTGAGTTTTTTTTTCTTGGATAATGTAGTCACAGTCAACAACAGAGAAAGGAAACGAATGACAAATCCATTTCCAACTTAATACGCTCGCATTATTTGACCAGAGTCATGGATAGAGCCATGGATGATCATAAACGCACGTATCGGTTCGTTTGATATCATTCCTTGTGTGTTTCTTTCTCTCTCTCTTTTCATATCAAAGTTTATTATCAAACCATAAAAATGAATAAATACACATATTTCTTCCTCAAGGCATTCTTTTTATGCACTGGACAGAGAGAAAGTTTATACGTGTTCATGATGATGCATAAATGCATATATAAAAAAACAATATTTTATTACTATATTCTTTTCGGGGGAAACCTCTCAAAAAGAACGTCCACTCGTAAAAAAGATGTTTCGTTCCTTCCTTTTTTTTCGTGAATCATGACCACACACCACACACATAACATCATACATTGGTGTGTCCGAAAGTATTTCTAACAAGTGTATAAGAGACAATGGGGCTTGTGTGACAAAACATCGGATGAATATGAGGTCTTTTGTTATGCAAAAAAAACTGATCGTGACGTGAAAGAAACAGATATGTGCGCACATTTGTTAGGCTTTCCCTTTAGTTTCGTTCCTTCCTTTTTTTTTCGTGAATCATGACCACACACCACACACATAACATCGTACATTGGTGTGTCCGAAAGTATTTCTAACAAGTGTATAAGAGACAATGGGGTTTGTGTGACAAAACATTGGATGAATATGAGGTCTTTTGTTATGCAAAAAAACTGATCGTGACGTGAAAGAAACAGATATGCGCGCACATTTGTTAGGCTTCCCCTTTTCCTTGCCACTGGCGATATGTTAAGTTAGAAAAGGCAATACACTTTTTGCTGACACACACAGGAAGCAGTATAAAGGTAAGAAAGAAGGAGATTGAGTGAGAAAGATATGTGCGCACATTTGTTAGGCTTCCCCTTTTCCTTGCCACTGGCGATATGTTAAGTTAGAAAAGGCAATACACTTTTTGCTGACACACACAGGAAGCAGTATAAAGGTAAGAAAGAAGTAGATTGAGTGAGATTTTTTAATATCACATATGAGAATTTTTTTATGACAATGACCGTTTTTTTACTGCAACTGTGCAATTGTCACATTGTAAATTGCCCAAATTAATGTGTTCATTATTTGAAATGACAATCAAGAAATATATTTGATTGTTGGTTGTAAAATGCAATAAAAAATTTAGATTTTTGTACTGTTTCAAAATAAAAACCCTTTCCTTTTCCATCAGTTTTAAAATATTATTGACAGAAATCACATTTATTTTTATTGCATTTTTTTCAGGTGAATTGTAAGTACTTTTGATTGGAAAAGAAAATCAAGTTTATATATTTGTTCACATTCCCATGAAGAATAATAATAACATAACGGATTGATATTTTTTGTATTTCGTATAACATTAATATCACCACAATGCAGAACATAATAAAAAATATTTGTATAATATGCTTCACTAAAAAAATAAGTTGCGTGAAGTTCGTCCCCTTTTTTATTATTCAATATCACAGGTAACAGAAAGCCATTCAGTATAAAGAAATTTGATTTTCTTGTTCAAATGCGTTTTTATACATTATCATTGAATTTTCGGTCGGTTGGCTGAGTTGTTGGATAAAGTTTGATTTTCATAACAATGCCAATGTAGAAACCTTACAACTACACACACATCACAAACGAAACCTTTTAAATTACACACACGTTAGGGAAAAAATAGGTGTGAACACGAAGAAGAAAAAAATATATACATTATTTCCAATCGAATCAGAATTCCAAATCAGAAAGATCTGTTGAGTTGATAAGGAACACGTACATAATAGAAAGCGATAATGCACCGACTTTGGTCGCGACCCTTTTTTCTCTCTCACACAGAAAGTATATTATCTCAGAAACTTTTTTTCCCGACAATATCAATAAATGTACTTTTTCAATTCTTCTATATATCCACCAAGTGACAATTGCTTCAGTCACTCTCGAGGCACTTGATGCACACTTTCCCAAAAGTGACACTTGTTTGACTTGCACCTAACCAAACGCTGTTCGTTGACATGCATGTCGTTCTCGTTACATAGTGTCCCCGAACATCAATGTCATTCTTTCTAGTAACTCAATTGTCTATAGTGTTTCCTCACTCACCACCATCACCCTTTTTTTCTCTCGTCTTTACGTGTCCAAAAATACATGCACACACCTACACACGTTGTACATAAAAAATGCAATTTACACGAACCTGATACAAAACAAGACAAAAAAAAGTTCCGTGTCAATGAGAAACATTATTATACATGATTCGTGATATTGAAAAAAAACCTTTGCATTCGTCCGCACCAGATTTATATACATTTTCATGTGATTGTCACAATCACTAGTATTTTCCTGGAGTCATGCATGATAAGCGTTATATAAAAAGGCTTTTTTTCCTGAATAATAATTACCTGCGTGTTATTATTAACCTGAAAAACGCAGGATTTTCCTCATTTGGACACCCTTTTCCTTCCGATTGAATAGACAGTCATATAATCTCCTCGTGTCTCCGTTAAAAATCGACAGTAATTTAAGTCGCGACCGTGCGCACTCCATCCAGGTTAAAATAATCAGGAGCAGATAGAGCATGCACAAAGCTATACATACGCTCAGGTTCATTACGTGAACATGTCGTGTGTCTCCTCCGTGAGTTCATAAAACATGCATCCATATTACACTACCTTAAGGTCAATAATAATGACATCATTTATATTGCACCGCAATACGTCCCAAGATGCTACTTTCATGAGAAAAAAAGTATATATTGCGGAGTCGGGTACACCTCATTGTTTTCAGGAGAGACGCAGTCGGGACAATAAAAACGAGAGACAGAGAAAAAAAGCAATAAATTGTTGTTTTGAGGCGCACTCGGTTATTTACTGGTGCGGCTGTAAAGCCACGAAATAAGGAAGATGAAAATCTCAAAAAAAAGAATAAAAGACTTTTTATATATTTTCTGGTTGCTGTCTCCCACTGAATTATGTATCTTATTTTTTATTATTACTCGGATGTGTGGAGGAGGTAGTAGTGCAGAAGGTAAGTGACGCACACACACATACACCCGTTATGCATGAATTTTTCATGATATGTGCAACAGAGAAAGTAATCAGTGTTGTGGGGAGCATCAAAGTAAGACGAATGACGAGGGACAAAAAAATAGATGCAACTTTTTTTTTCAGAAAAAGAATATTTTTTTATTATTACGTCTGCGTTTACGAGAGAGATTTTTTATCACAGTATATTACACACGACATATTCAATTCATTGTTACGAATTTGTAATTTTTTTTGTAGATCTGAGGGGGCTTTTTATATTCGGTTAAAGATAAATATGTGTCTCTTGGGGAAATATACATCTTTAAGTTGTCAAATTTGAACCGTAAATATATTGGGAAAAATAATGTTCCCGTATTTCATCCGACCAGTGTAAAAAATAAGTTTGCCAGAAGAACATTTCTTGTAAAAAATATCGGTGTCCCAAAGTGCATACGTGAAACTAAGCGAGTAAATCACTTTTTTGAAGCTTTCAATTCCGTTGTAGTATGTATGGACGTACATGCTATGTAAGCAAAAAAATCAATAAATTGGTCGCATTAAAATTCATGAAAATATGTTTCTCCTTTTGTATTTTCAATTTGTATTCTCAAATGAGTTATAG
>JAHZNF010002180.1:0-16026 GCA_027744215.1 Troglopedetes dispersus
CTCGTAAAATGTTTACCTTCTCAATTATAAAGAAAAAACGTCAAAGCAATATCATCTATACATTGCATTTAAAAAATATGCTTCTTACTTTCTGTACAAGGATGTTTCAAATTTTCAAGTGATAACCCAAGTCAAGTCTGAACCAAACTCAACTCAACATTTTGCAAATGATATCTTTGACATTAAGTAAACGAGGATGCATTGGGGCTTCACGATAATTGATAACAAACCAGCCCGCTCCATTCGATTAACGTTGCTAATTTAATTATGTTAGAGATACTGAACGACGCTCTCAGAGAGTTTAAACATATTTAAAAACTTCTGATAACATACAACTGACCACTTTGTCCCAAACTTACTTTTCCATTTCTTAATTTGCTTTAATTACTCATTCAAATAAGTAATTTTTTAAAAAGTCGTTCGTTTCATCAAACTTTCTCGTCACAGATGCAAATCAACTCGTGCATAGTCCCAACCACAAAAATATGCAATTTGATTGCTGTGGACTAATAACCAACATCATTTTTTCTCGTGTTTTTAATCTTCTCATAACAGTATTGCAACTATTAATGTAACGGTGAAATTTAATAAGAACTTCAAGCAAACCATTTTTTTACAATTACTTCGATGGATTTTTCTGATTTGGCGCAATATGAAAAGTTCAATACTACATCATTCCGCCCAGAAGCAAGGAAATATGCACCATGTTTTCCCGAATTTTTTTCTGGTGCTCAACAGGTTAGCGCGGTCCGATAAAGTGCCTCTTCCTGCCGTCGTCCTCCTCAAGTTGTTTGAATGAAGGACTCAAAGAGAAGAATGAAGATAGAACTTTTTCCTCATATTCCTGACTTGAGAGAAATTTGTGAGAGGGTAAAGTTACTTTTTTTCTTGCCGCTGCTCTTTCAGGCTAGTCACGACTTCAAGTTCCATTACCCCAATCTTCAATCGTTGAAATTAAAATTCAGGTTTTGACACATCCTTCTATAAAACAATATAAATTATTATAATTTAACTTGCGATATTTATTTAGTGGAGGACAACAAACAACCAGCAAGGGAAAATGATATTATTGTCTCTCCTCATTAAACTTATTCGCAATATGCTTGAGTGGAGATTTTCGTAATCCTGCATTTTATATTTAAATTATGTGTATAAAATGGAGTACTTTTGTTGCGCACCACAAGCTTTTAGGACTTTGGCTTCTAAAGTGTTAGTGATCGAGTGAAGTGGAAAAATCTGTAAACTAGAGTAATTGATCAGTCGTCCAATTGAAGAGTATGCACATTAGCATGAGTGGCTTTAATTAATTCTCATTGTATTTTTACTGGGCATATTTGCAATTCTACTCAAAGGAATGTCTCTCTGGAATTCAAAACCCAATCACAAGCTCATTACAGCAATCCAAGGAAGTATTTAAAGGAATTTCTTGTGTGAACCTAATAATAAAATTGAAATCTGTATTTTTGCGCAGCATAAATCCGTTAGGAATAAGTTGTTCTCTCGCCAGTGTAATCAGTAACCATGAGCAAATACTATGTTGATCTAATATTCATTGAGACGCGAGTGGTATGTAACTGAACTCGTCAGTTGCTTCATTTTGTGCTAATATATTTATACATTGTACATAGATGTGGATAATCCGTCGGCTTTCTTTGCTTAATTTCTTTTCCCTTTTACTCATTTTTATTTCTGGGGTTGGCATCTTCCCATTCCCATTCAAAGGCTTGGTATGCACGAACATGTAATAAAGTATTACGACGGTCCCGAGAGAGATGTACATTAGGAGCAGATTGACGCGTTGAAATTTGCATGCCTTGTTGATTACACAAAACGACAAGTGAAAAGCAACTATGCATACCTACATATCAATGAAGGAGCAGTGTGTGTAGTGTGTAGGCAAACCTGTAATCAAAATCCAAAACGGATAGTTTCGCAAACGTTGCAAAGTTACAAAATACATTCAAAATACCTTTCAGTTCCTCTGGATTGATGAGATTTCAGCACCGATATTATTGAGTGCCAACCTTAGGTTATCCGAATTAATTTAATGATTAGTCTCAATTTCAATGGAATTTAACAAAGTCGTTTGCTATGGACACAGGCACTATCTCACCCGAGTTTTATTTTATGTCAGAAAATTACATGGTTGCTACTTGTCATAACTTCAATTCCTGTCTTACATCAAAGTTGAATTCTCCAAAAATTAATCAAATCTTGTAAGCAAAAATTAATCTGCAATCTCTCCTTATCTATGTCCTTGCAAACAAAACTTTTTGCGTAAGAAATCGTTATTTGTAGTGACACTGATTTTTCCACTGGAGTATTTAGTGGAGCAACAACTGTGGTGGTATGAACAAATCTTGGCTTGAGATCCCGTCATTATTAGTCGCAATTAAGAGTGAATTCTGGTAAATCATAGATAGAATATCCAGTTCTGACAATAATAGCATAATTTCTATAATTTCCTAGTAATGCGTATTAATTGTAACCTGGATGTACGAGAGTATCTTTCGTAGTATCCCAAATTGAAACAACTTAAATTACGCCACTAATTATACATGCAATGCATTCCACAACTTGAAAATTACCAAATCGAATTGTAGAGAAACATACATTTGGATCCCCAAAGAGAAACTTCTCTAAGAGCCAAACCTCTTGCATGACCAGAAGTTTGGCAAAACTCTCAAACAAAAATTGGCAAAAATTTCACAAACAGCAAAATCTAACGGCAAAACGATCGGGAATGACATTTAGCTCCTTCAAGTGTATGTAAACCCAACCAAAGCACACTTAAGGGACCAGCGAAAAAGAATGGGCATGCTACGACAATTTGCAGAAGGGAGGCATCCATCTCTGCGAGCAAAATTTCCCAATAAGAGCAATAAAATAATTTTACTCACAGAAAGGTCCGGGTGGCTCATGGCATTTCACGAAAACCAGTAAAATTGCTATTCTCATTTTTTCCTAACTCTTCTGTGATGACTACTTCCTCGAGTTATTAAAGTAATTTTTGCAAAACATAAGAACTACCTACCTTGCTCCTTCATACCTACCGAGTGACTATGTTTGCCTAGTTGAGTGAAAAAAAAATCCCTGTTCTTGCTGCGAGGCTGAAAACCCCACTTGATTCTAAAGAAGTATTTTACGTGTGTATTTTGATTCACCTCAGCTTTGGTTGTTTAAGCAACTGTCAATAAGCAAATATTTTCCCTTCAATTGAGCGAGTAACTGACAAGATCATTGTGATATGTGCAAAATACCAATACAAATATAATCAATCAATATAAGGTCACTTTTCTATTCAAAGGAAAAATCTTCTCATATAATGAGAGCCACTCCGTCCACCGAAAAGCCAGTAAAACTGAGAAGAAATCTTTTTGCGGGAGATGGACGAGTTCTGTTCTTGTTGTGGGGCTTGTTTACTGCTGAGTGAACTCAATCGAAAATCCTGATATGCAAAACTGGCAAATGATTTTTTTAAAAAAGCTGCTTAGCAAAAAGGCAATAACCCTCTGATCGTCCTTCTTCTTCACAAGTTTAATATGCAAACATGCATCCATGTTAACTTGCTAAATACGAACCATAACATGTCATCTTGATCGTCTTCTGTTCTTGTTGTGGGGCTTGTTTACTGCTGAGTGAACTCAATCGAAAATCCTGATATGCAAAACTGGCAAATGATTTTTTAAAAAATCATGCTGAATTAAGGGATATTGTTCTACACAAATACAAGAGAAAGAAGAAGAAGTCGACTGCTTTGCTTGGTCCATGTTAGCTTTATCTATCATAAAGGAAACGATAAGGAGCTAGTACGTGCCTTAAATTGAAATTATTTGACGTCAGATATCAGTATCAAGCGCTGCTGCTTAGCAAAAAGGCAATAACCCTCTGATCGTCCTTCTTCTTCACAAGTTTAATATGCAAACATGCATCCATGTTAACTTGCTAAATACGAACCATAACATGTCATCTTGATCGTCTACTCCAAATAAATGATTTAACTAAATGCATAAAATACCACCATTACATATCCTGGCAACAAGTAAGTATGTTGGCGATTTTTTTTTCAAATTCTTCTCTCTAAAAATGTCAACTTGATGTAACTGTACTGACAGTTTGATTTGCGACTTGATGTATTACTCGAGAAGATCCTAACAAGCTCTCATGTAATATTATTTGAATTTAATAAGCGGATTTTATGAGCACTACAGAACGTCTCGGCATTCAATCTGGTTGCTCCAACCAGCAATAAAGAAGTCAATTTTTTTTCAGCAACTTGTGTGAAAAAAAGGAGGCTATTGTTTGACTTTTTATGCCATAAATGGGATGATTTATGTGTGATATTTAGTTTCAAAGGCTTCCATTTATTTAAATCGTAGTACTGTAGTGTATCCTTTCTGCTCAATGTCATTGAATTCTAAAATAATAGAGTATAATATTTTCCACCTCGTTGACCACAACACCAGATGCTGATGCTAGTTTATTCATTATGACCATGTGGAAAGTTAGTGAAAAGTTTTCTTTTTAACAGTTCGCATAATATTTATGTAAGAATGGTTCGATTACACACTTTATATGCTAATTTGTTTTTATATTGAAACAAAGCAGAACTATATTTTTTATCCGACAAGACAATTAGAGTAATTCATAAATAGAGCAATAATAAAGCAATTGCAGACAATTTGCCAACGCTAATTTTGCATGAGCTGCTGTTACAGCCAAATGCCTGTGAAAATGAAGATAACTCTACTGCTGTGTGTAATTAGGAACTGTCAACATAAAATAATAGAGTATAATATTTTCCACCTCGTTGACCACAACACCAGATGCTGATGCTAGTTTATTCATTATGACCATGTGGAAAGTTAGTGAAAAGTTTTCTTTTTAACAGTTCGCATAATATTTATGTAAGAATGGTTCGATTACACACTTTATATGCTAATTTGTTTTTATATTGAAACAAAGCAGAACTATATTTTTTATCCGACAAGACAATTAGAGTAATTCATAAATAGAGCAATAATAAAGCAATTGCAGACAATTTGCCAAAATGACCATGTGGAAAGTTAGTGAAAAGTTTTCTTTTTAACAGTTCGCATAATATTTATGTAAGAATGGTTCGATTACACAAATGTAATTGCCTCAATTGTTTCAGCATACATGATGTTAACAACGCGAATCTGTTGTAAAATGGTAGATAAATATTGTTTTATTCATTTGTCACGCAATGTTAGCCATGTGTGTGATGTGTAGTGGATAATGCGGTAATGTAACACACCATGGTGTAAGCACAGCAACACCACCACCTCGTGTTACTCTCAATCGTGAAATCATAATCCGTGAAAATCGCAACTTTGCAACCATTTAATCATTTAAGTAGCAGTTTTGAAGTGAGAAAAAATGGTGAATAAAAGAGGATCTATTGTTACATCATCATTATCATCATCATCATCATTATTCGCCGGAATGCGCATATTTTTAAAATGAATATCAGCATGTAAGCTAATCTGACAGTTTTGAGTTACAAAAGATAAGCTCCGAAGTAATAACAAGTCACGCACAGTTAGCTACTTAAAATAGGTCTTCGTATAACCGGCTACAATCTGGCAACAACGAATACCCACGAAACTCAGCTCAGCACTGCTTTTTACTCTTACCTCTTAAAAGCTCTAAAAAAGAATGCATATATTAAGTTGGAAATTACCTACTCGAAAAAAAATGCATGATGATGACTCGGATGTAATTTTTTTTTCTCTCTCTTTCTCATTCTCATTCCTAAATACAAAAATTATTTCCTGTAATGAGGTCCCGGTGATGGAGCCACAATGAGAACCACGGAGTATACAACAATGGAATTTTTCGCAAATTGAAGTCTTTCATCTGAACAATGATAACACTCCTTTGCCACCAAAAAATCCATGTATGAACTCCATCATTCCCAAACAACAATGCAGAGACGAGTCAACGAACAGGGAGACAAAATGGCTTGTAGTAGTAGTGCATGATGTCTACTTATTACGGAGCAGTCGAATATACATTTTGTTGTGAATTGAATGAAGTGAGTAGTAAGAAACAAAGTAGAGGAATCCCATCACGCCAACAAAAGGAGAAGTCATCATCAGCATATCACGGCAAACAAAAAGCAGAGAGGATTCCTGCAGAGACAGTACGAAAGCATTTATAATGCCACCACTGAGATTACAAGCCCGGCGAAAGCGAAACCCTTCTTTTTAAAGGCTTCAGAGAAAAAAAAACATTGTATACAGTAGTGTAAGTCCATATCAGCTCGCAGTAAAGTAAAAGTAGCAGTAGTAGTGAGGAGAGGAGGACGATGGACTAAACAACAATTCAGTAGCTATTTACGTAATACGTGTCAATACAGAAATGAATGCGCTCAGAGAAGATCCACGTTTAATTTCTAGTCTCACCTCTCTCTCAACGCACAATAGCACAGACAGGTAAGAGCACCGTGTTATCCGCATCTTCACAACAACAATGAAAAAACGGCAAAGGCACAACAAGTATTGTTGTCCTGAAGGATTCCAATTTACGCAGGTTGACGAAGGAATCATTATTACTTTGAACAATATACATGTGGATGCAATGCATCTCCTCTGTAATTTATGTATATATTATTGGCGCATCCATACAATAAAAAACAATCAGACCAGAAAAAAAACACAGGACTGTTCACACAAATACTACTCACTGTAGAGAGAAATGAAGAAAACATGATATTCACTCTTGTGCTTGAAGGAATTATTTCCCTTTTTTCACGCATGTATGTACATGTAAAAGTGAATATATTGAACATCTCTGAAGATGAAAAAAACAGGTAAGAGGAAAAAATGGGCTTTTATTGCCGGGAGGCAGCTCCATTCCTACGTGTTCGAATTTGTCTTATCTTGAGCACACAATGAGCGAAGATCTGAAACAATGTGAAACCTTTTAGACGCTTCATTCACTCGCGTACATCATTTATTATTGCTCAGCAAGATTTTTCTGAGGAAGAGAGTATCATGCACCTGGAGATTTACAAATTGCATCATGATACATACTACGTTTTCATTTCACCCGGTTTTCGCTGAGTGAAAACTCTTATCCGAAAGGTTGTATGAGATGAGCCTAGAAAATCCTAGCTTAACAGGGTCATGTCAAAGTAGGGACTTGTGGCGACTTAAGATGTAAGCCTGACATTTACTTTCTTTGTTGGTTTTAGCTGATGAAATTGCGAAAAAAAAATTTTGCTCCGTGTGGATATCGAAAAAGGGATGGAATTCCGCAAAAAGTCAAGTTATCATATAATTTTGTTTTTAAAAGTTAAACCTCTCACACATTGGCTTCACATAGTTGGAGATAATTTTGAAAATCAAGATTTTTGCAGGCGATAAGCAGCACCATGTTCAAACCCAAAAGGAGCTCATCACTTGAAAACAGCATAGTTACGCCGTTTCATATCAGGTTCAAAGTTAATTACAATTTTTTTGCAACTTGTTACAAGTTGTACTCCTGTAAATTATGAGAGAATGCCATCATTACACTTCACTTACTTTGATGATGATGACGACGTTGATAGCAGTGTTGGGGATGTGGTGATGAGTATAGAAATCCTTTTTTCTCTCTCTAAATAAAATACAAAGCTTGCATTTAAATGGCAGAAACGTAACGCACACTTTGAACCGAGGATTTAGTTCCCTAAGTACAAATACATACAATTGTACAAACTATGCAGGGAAGTTGAGGAAAAAACATAGCCACAACAATAGTGAAGTCAACTTCGAAGACAGCAAGTCTTCACGCATACCTCTAAATGTTTGTCTCATTAAAATGTGAAGGAATGAAGTCAAGTCAGAAAAAGGGTAGCACAGCTATCAAACAAGGAAGGATAAATTGTTTACCAAAGTTCTTACAAGTACTACGAAGAAGGGAGCAATAATATTTGATTCCTAAAATTAAACGGCCGAACTATTTTTTTTGGATTAACCAAGTTTAATAAAATTTTGTTTACCAAAATTTCATAATCACCGCTCAAGATGATTAAATTTCTCTAAATTTTCAATTTAATTTACATATTTTGAGACCGAATTTGATCTTGAGGTAGTATTTCGCTGCACCAACTTACGTAAAAACAACAAACATGACAACAACATAAGGAACATTTCCAAGCTGCAGTTGGTTGTTTGAATCGTTTTCCTTCTCAAATTAATCACAACGAAATTGTGCATTCACATTGACATGTCCGTCCGACCGTCTTAGCATACTTGTTATAACTTTTGGGGCATTGTGCAAATATACATATATCTTAATTTACTAAGGTAATGAATGTGAATATTGTTTTCGTACTATTGTTCACACAACAAAATAAATTATATAACATATAAATGTTATTCAGATTTGAGAGAAAACTACAATTTTTCGTATTTCTTTATGCTAGATTTTTTTCATTTAACTAAAATATTTGTAGCTGGCATTAGTGAACTGATTTTCTTAGGAGGCAGTAATTTTGACATTTATTTATCTTTCGTTAAAATTTTCAATTTAATTTACATATTTTGAGACCGAATTTGCTGGTCGTAATTAAGTTGATGGACACTAGTCACACTGTGCATGCTCTTGAGGTAGTATTTCGCTGCACAGCTAGATTTTTTTCATTTAACTAAAATATTTGTAGCTGGCATTAGTGAACTGATTTTCTTAGGAGGCAGTAATTTTGACATTTATTTATCTTTCGTTAACGTCCACCATGACAATCATAGTACGAGATGCTTACGCTTGTCAACAAATTTTCCGTAGTACTTCAGTATTCATCCATCTCCCCTATTGAATGTTGTTGATGAGTTCGTAGCATAGTACCTACATACCTTGGTTATGATTACACTGGTTTGGTGGAGGAAGCAAAAAGGCAAAGCAACTGACTACTACACAACTGCCACAAAAAATAATAATAATTACAGCTTAGGTTATGCTGCACTCCCTGATAAAACGAAGATGGTCGACAAGATGAGGACGAGCGAGAAGAAAAAATCAAAGTGCAATCATGCCGTAAGTTAAATACTGATGTGTCTATGTATTTCTCATGCAACAGGTAACTGAACAAACTACCTGTTCTAAAGATATGCGACTCTTTTACGTGAGACTGGATGGACCAAGTGAATATTGTTATGTATGGAAAAGTAAAACCCTCTCTTTTTCTTGGGAATGCACTTACATGAGGCTGCACACAGCTCAGTTTTTTTAGCCACTCGTTATAATGTGGCCATTATTAGCGAGAGAAGGGAACAAGACGAGGGTACACTTTAGCTTTGTTGATGAAGCCAACAATGTGTGGACAAAATAAAAGGACTTTTTTCATGCATCCTTTTCATATTATAAAAATTGTATCGTCTTCTTCGCATTGTTGTTGTAGTAGTAATGATCATCGTCGCACCAAACGATGATGATGATGATGATACCGTCCAAAGTAATTTCTTGAGCATTGTTGAGAATCTTGAAAGAAGGGGTTTCATAAAAATTCATGTCGTGTTTGTACACATTCATACATTTCATGCATCTTCTTTTATTTTTCCTTCCATCACTACTCGACTTTGCATGATGATGGTGCGCGGATAGGAGAAGAATCATGCAACAAGTTTTCTCTTCCAATGCGTCAGTAATCTGCAAGTGCTAGCATGGTGAATACGTGAGACAGAGAGACATGTACAATTTGTACACAAAAGTTGATTCAAGTTTTCCAACTCTCTAGTAACGTCTAATGAAACACTACGCATGTACTATCAATTTTTGTAACGATTGAATCACACAAAGTTTTTTATATAATAATGTTAATTGCCGTGGTGACTGCAGGCCTGGCTGTACCCACCCTGCACGACAAATGACGTAACAATTGTTTGTTGCAGTTAATAATTATTGAAAAATATTAGTTCATAGTTGTGAGGAGGACATGTGTGAAATATATTTTTGGTTATAAGTTACATGTTTGTTATCTGAGATAATATTTATTTTGTTAGAGAACGAATCGAATTGAAGTGTATTTCGCCACTTGTTTCTTTAATTATAAAATTCAAGCGAGAATTATGACCTGAAAATTCTGCAGTTTAGTTCTAGAAATGTTGCCATTGGAAACGGTTTCATTCGTTTGGTAATCAAGTGCATGGAATGACCTGTCGGCTTTGAAATGTTATCTTGAATGAGAGCACATTCGAGGTTTTTCTTTTCTCAGAATTCAAGTGTGTGATTGTTAACAGTTTTGTTTGTTATATTCTTGTGCCAAAAAATTATTATCTGCAATAATGTAGGAAAATTTTGCGGGTTGAGTTGTTTTACTTTAGATTTTTGAGATGTAAAAACGTTTTCAACTTAAAATGAGTCAATCTGACAGGTGGAATGCTAGCACGGGAATAAATGGAACAATATCATCAGGTAAAACCTTACCAATTATAAAGTTATAAATGCATGCATAACACGAAGCATGAGTTACATGGTTGATTCTATAATTACTTTGATTCTTGTGCCGTTTCGAACTTCTTTTACATCTGTCATCAGCAATTTTTCGCTTGGAATATTAGAGCACTGCTTGCTTATCTTTATGCAAGTGCATATTTGGAACAAACCACTTCGCAACTTAATTCTCTTTTATTGACTTTCCTAACAATATTAGCAAGCTCGCGTGGACTATAATTTGACAGGGAGTGTTATCCTTGCACACTAATTTCTGCAGATGTCAGATGACTTTATATAGAGTTTCCGATCATCAGATATCCTTAGAACAATGCCAGTACTTTCACTTGTCTACATGCAATCCTCCTGTCGCCAAACCAAAATTATAACGTACAGTCAACACACTCGTCTCAAAATATATTCATCTACTACATAATATATTATCATCAATGATATCACAAAATACAAAAAAGAAAAACTGACTAATGCAAAACAGTCGAAAATGGGCAAACCAAATGCGGTGAGAGGGATCGTAGTAGTACTCAGGTAATACTCAGTGAAGGACAAATATGGAAAGTAAGTATAAATCTCGTCTGCATTCCGTATCTCTGCGTTTACAAGAGTGCATTTCGCAAAAAGCCGGAACTCATTCAGATGTCTCTCAGGCGAGCTAGCCACCTAATTGGATGAGACAAACAGTTTGTAGCAGGCTAGATTACATCAGCTCTTGTTGGTCATCTCATTTTCGTCACCACTAATTTAAAAAAAAATTCATTTAAAACACAATTTAAAACATTCTGCAGGAAAATGTCTCCGTTAAAAAGAATTAATGTGTAGGAGGCATTGGATCACCCAATATTATAAACCTGCATCTATAGTGAAATATTTTTTTCGGGTTAAAGTTAAGAATATTATTTTGTTGGTTTCATCAAGTCAAAGGTACGTGCTACAGGGAACGCATAAATACATAAATAAGCGATAAGATGAGTGCGTTGTTGCAATCCTTGCTCTTCTGGTCCATGATGCACACCTGCGTCCTTTCAGTCTATATCAACTTGCCTGAAAAGAAAGAAGAAAAAAACGTTGAACTTATGTTGTCTTCTGCGCCGATGAATAATAAGACTAGGCGGGCGCAAACTTGGCAAAGATTAATTAGACAAAGTTTTTTGGATGCACAGAGATGCAACCCATGATGATGAGAAAAGAGAGGATAGACAAATTCCTCTGATGCGTTGCTTATTCCCTCTTCTTCATAGTAGTGATTATACCACCACCACCATCCTCAAGCAAAAGAGGGGCCTTTTAAACAACGCAAACTAAAATAAAATATCACTAGATTTACTTCTCCTCTACATTTGTTTTATTTTTTCCTATTTTCTTCTGCTAAACACCAGCAAAGATTTTTTAAGGTTTTACACAACATAGTTCTTGTTTGTGAGAGTTCATCTATTTCACAAACTAATAAAAATGCACGCAATCCAATGTGGGCATTTTTTGACATAAATAAATTATGGAAGAGGCAAAGACAAAAGGAAGGAGCAAACGCTAGAATATATACATTTTAGTAGATTTCGTGAAAGAATGTGAAAATTGGATGAAGCCAATGACATTGAATAAGTTTTAAATTAAATTTTTCTCTCGTATTATCAACCCAAGCTAACAGTCTCAGACATTGTTCTTCTCTAGCGTGGAATATTAGCGCATCTTTTCATGATTCACCAAAAAGAAGTTAAATAGCCAGCAGCAGCATGGCATCCGAAAAAAAAAACCTTTTTTCTCGTCGTCGTGTTGACTTTGGGGAAAATAATGATGAGTGGTGGTGGTGGTAAAAAGCTGATTTTTTTTGAATGCATGCATAATCGATAATAACTCAAAACGTTTAGCAACTCGACAAAGATGGAAGGAACGAAACATCAGCATGAAGCATGAACTCACGAAAATTTTTTATCATTTATGGTTATGAAGATTTTTTATGCTACTGGTTTTCAAAGTGGCTCCGGTTGTGATACCAGTAATGGCGTGTGATAAGCCTAAGTAGCTATGCAAATTAACATTTCTGCTCTGACATTTTTTCGATTAATGACTTTCCTGATAGCTAAAATTATTTTTTTACGTGGTTGACGCAAACGTCGTGAGGTGACAATCTGTACTCAGAAGAGAGAGTATTATTAAGGAGGATCCTCTTACGGGCGGGCGGGCAGGCAGGACCAAGGACGATGTCACTGTGAAGTTGTCCTAATGTCAATAATTTGGATATAGCTTAGTGAAAGGTGGAAACCGAATGATTCTTTCTGACATTCTTAGATTCATTCTTTTGTGCAGCTTCGCAAAATTATAATAAATTATCAGTATTTAAAAAAATTAATTATCGGCTGTGCGGATGATAAGTCCATTAAAATGACATGCTACACTCATTTAAACCTGTTTCTCTCAGTTCGCCCAAATATTGTCAGAGTTTTAAAAAAAATGAGAAGAGCCCAACTTGATTCAAGGCCGATCATGAACTCTGGCAAACGAAAACAAGATCTTTAAAAAATATTGTAGGAGCGAGTGAAACTCATGAAGAATGAATTTAGCATTTTACCTTCTTAATTTCGAAGGTTACTCACAAGGAATAGCCATTAGATATGCAGTTCGTATATTGTGGCAACCTTGATTAAAAACGTGAATTCATTTGTCAACGAAACATGAAATCAATAGCTGTCAAGACGGCTTCGTGTTTACTTTTATTTGAGATACTAGGGTTGTCATCACGTTGACGACCTAGATTTGTTAAAGCATTTATTTCCCAATCTCCGTGTTGTATACCAACTACAATAATAAATACCTGCCCAGACTTTGGGACAATGAAGATGTGCTTGTAATCGCGATCACAATATTATCTCTAATGGTTGGCAAGTTGGCACTCAGTAAATTATGCAGTCTCAAATTAAAGCATTTTGTCAACGATCAAATAAGGAGAAAACAATCTACTAATCATGAGCTTTTTTTTGCACACACGGACTCTCAACTTATCAAAGCCAATTCACGTCCCCAAAGTTGCATTCCTTTGTGACTGTTTCAGTTCGTAACTTGTTCGTGTAGAGGGTTTGCTCTCAAAGTCATAAGTCAACCGACCTAAACTAGTTTAATGTAAAATACATAGATTTGTGTTGTGTGCACACATTTTATACTTGAGTGTTTTGTGGAGTGTCCTGTATTTGCGAACTCGTAAATGGTGGAGGTTTAGTATAGTCCCCTTTGACACCAGGCACCGACTTGATTATCATATTTGAGATGCTGAGACTTTCGTGAAAATATCGGTTTGATAAAAATCCTCCCAAAATCTCTTCTCGATTGTGCACCGGTGAATTCCCCTTTTCAAAAGAACTCTAATTTTTGTCACTGAACCAAACTAACGGCTCGTGCTTCTGCCAAACAACGACCACTTCAACTAGACAATTTCCCTGCACCAAAAAAAAAAATGATAGCGTGAAGGAGTGAGCGAGGGAAAAAGGTAAATAAATATGTGTGCCGACCGAGAGAGACGGTTCTTCTGATTGCATGGTTGGGTGTTACAATTCCTCCGTCAAGTTTTTTCATCCTTTTTTATCAGAGCTCTTTGACCGCTCATTTAATTCACTGTCGACCACTACTTGCATTTTGCATTTTTCTTCCTTACTGATTAACCAACCATGATATGATATGATGCAGTCTTCTTCTTGAACCTTTTCGTTTTGCTTACTACGCATCATCATTTGGTGTAGTAGTGCAGTTTTATTTTTTTTCAGGAGCAGCAGAAGCAAAAAAAATCGAGTCAAGAACCGTCATCGTTATTAGTATGTATCATCGCAATAATAATGCAACCACTATACCAACCAACCACCGCTATCGCCAATCGCCAAGTGCAGGTTTTTCTTTCAAAATTTACAACCACAACGTTGGTGCAGGAATTTCATTTATCGGCAAAAAGGACCTCCTTATCATCAACCATGTAATTATGTATCTCTGCTTTTTGAAAGCTTTTTTTCTCTCATTGGTAGTGATATCGATTTTATAGACATACCATAAAGATTAGCCTAGGATGAAAACACATTTGCAATAAATATTCTTTAGGCATGAATAGAAAAACAAGAGAAAGAGCAGAGTAGATTCAAATTTTAGACAAACAAGTGGATCTTAAGAGGAATCCTTAAATTATTTTCCATTTTTTTTTAAATCTTTTAACAAAACGGCGCAGAAATGTCCACCCATTGTTAGAATCACACGAGAGTGAGTGACCGGCTGTAGTAGTAGCTACTACTTAGCTGGGAGATGGAAAAAATATTTCAAACCATTTTTTTTTAAATATTTTAACAAAACGGCGCAGAAATGTCCACCCATTGTTAGAATCACACGAGAGTGAGTGACCGGCTGTAGTAGTAGCTACTACTTAGCTGGGAGATGGAAATAATATTTCAAGAATTAAAAAAATTCAGATCCCATTCACAATATTTGTCACGCTAAAAATGAAGAGATATCCAGCCTTCTTCTTCCTTTTTAAGCTTCCATTTTTTTCTCGTCCACTAATCTATTTCATTTTATCAAGGGATAAGACAAAGTAAGAAGACATGCGAGTGTTATGATGACCGAAATGTGTATGCACATCTCTCCCAGAAGTTATCTGACATTTCTACTGGAGAAGAGGACAACGCCTGGGTGAACCTGTTTTTTGTAGAGTTAACAGACTTGTTAAAGTTGGAGCGAGGTGATCGGTGATCCGTGTCGCATTTTGTCTCGCATAAAAATAATTTTTCCTAGATTGCGACGTATTAGATGGTAAAAATTTTTTCTCCAAATAAATTACATTAGTTATTGCCTTCATCATAAATATATTTAGTTTGAGGACATTATGATCCATGATTGAATGGGGGACATTAGATCTCAATATATTTTTTCCTTTCCAGCAAACCAAAATGTATTATCCATCACTGATAAAAACTGTAGTAGTTGTCTCATTTGTTTAATGTATTTTTGAAAGATTTGTTGCACCTTTCATGGAGTCATAATATTAATGAATCCTGATTGAGTAGGTGAGCTCTACATTACTCATTTTGGAATTTGTTGCCTTATGAGAAGAAGAGAAAGTTGTCTCTCGCTCTAATGCAATGCTGCGATAATAAAAATAATATAATACAATGATTGTGGAGACTCACTTGTTGGCATGTGACAGGAGAGTAGTACAACTACTCGACAGGTTGCTGCTCCAACCACAAATGTTTTCTCCACCGCCCTTAATATTTTTTTCTGCATTGATTGGAAAGAGAGGTGCTCTAGTAAATCTTTTAACATTTTTTTAGAAAAAAAAATATTGTGGAGGTTGGTGTTTTAAAGTTTCTAATATCGTCATTGAGACATTCTTATCATTTTTTATACCTCTCCAGAGCTGCCCACAGAGAGGAGTCAGGTGCGCATATGGATTTTTTTTTGTGGTCAGATACCTAAGTGTCCCGTAGGGAAGCATACAACTAGTTGAAAGCTTTTAGTTAAACAAACTATTTCACAGAGGAAAATCCCATAAACTCTGATATCTTAGGAAAATGTCACCAAAAAATATAGAAGTGATGCTGC